>QLOY01010864.1:0-17939 GCA_003313965.1 Megacollybia marginata
GTAAGCCCATCGCCTCGACTGGATTCTGTTGTAGTGACTGGTTTCGATTAGAACTGTCGAAGAAGTCTAACCTGAGCTAGGCCCAGGAACGAATATTTAACTGTATTTAATTGAAAGGAGATGGCAAACTATAATGGTATGAAACGCACCTGATACTATTATATTTCATACAGCTACTTTCCGTTCCTGTCACTCTAAGGACTGTGCCCGCGTAATTTGAGATGGGAGCTGAGAAGGATATCGCCCATTAGAAGAATGGAAGGCTGCTGCCAATCATTGAACTTTGTGGAACACGTCGGGGCTCTCGGTGAATGAAGAAAGCCACAGGGTATTAGAGAGGTCTATGATCTGCTATGCCACTATTCAAGACGTCTATCCTTCGCTGTCAACGCTGCGACGTATGTGTCCCTGGCTATAAATTTCTCGATCGGTTGACGTGTGGAAGACATACAATAACAACATCCCAGAGTGACGTCCTGAGAGATAGGGTTTCACGCATCAGATTTCCTTGAGAGACAGGAGATATCTAACAATGCACACGGTGTACTGTTCTTGACATGGGCAAGCGTGTACCACCCGAGACTCCCAGTGTGGAAGGGCAAAGGTTCGCGAGAACAATTCTTGAGCCAGGGGTAGTATGGATCAAAGAGCGTGATACAACCAGATGCAGCATTCAGGCTAACCTTACTACTTAGCGTTTCGCGTTTCTCTGTAGTGGGCATGGAACACATTGCGCTAGCTGCACGCTGGCCGGATGCGTTGGAGCACGACTATTGATACGTCGAGCTGTAATGCAAATGCAGATCAAAGATAAGTTGCGAAAGTCTCGTGACTTCAACGCGTCCTTTCAAGTTCATCATCATGATCAGGCTAAGGGCCTGATCATGAGACTTGTGTTTGTCGCAAGGTCACCGGTTCACCGGTACTTGTCAAGTTCCTCCTCGAGACTGACCTTTCGGTCTGACCGGATATCCATACAGCCTCAAGCAGTGGGAGGAAGTTCTTATTTCGGTCTAGAATTTACCTGGATCTCCTACGCTTGTATTCCCGTGCCAGTGACTTTTGACATCGTACCATGTTCTACGCACTGCACGCCTATTTCTACAAATACGCTACTGCTCTTTACTTCAGGTTTCGTTCTAGCAGCATCCAACCTACAAAGACGGTAACCTATCCATGTCGTCCCAACCTAACCCACCGTGTCTTCATACCCAAAAGCCACCAAGAAGGCGATAAACATCCACTCTTCCTCGATATTCATGGAGGAGGATTTCTACTCGGTCATCCTACGATGGACGACGAGTTCTGCGACTACCTCGCCAACAAGTTTGACATGGTTGTTGTTTCCATCCAGTACAGCCTAGCCCCAAGACACCATTTTCCAGCTGCTGTATACGATGTTGCCAAGGTCGGTGCGGCAGTCATATCCGACCCTTCGTTGCCAATAGACCCAGACAAATGCGCTATTGGAGGGTTCTCAGCGGGAGGAAACCTGGCTTGTACAGCGTCCCAGGTTGATTCGCTGAAAGGTAAAGTCAAGGCGTGTGTCGCGTTCTACCCCGTTGTCGACTTTACCCAAACGACGGCTGAGAAACTGGCCGGTCGTTGGGTGGGAGATCGAGAAGATATGCTCGAAAGGATGGGCCCTACGATCACTTGGGCGTACATTCCGTCTGGTACTGATAGGAAAGATCCGTTACTTTCTCCTCGGTGGGCAAATAAAGAGGATCTACCGCCATACATCTACTTCACCAGCTGCGAGCTGGATATGTTGGGTGTCGAGGCAATGGTTATGGCAGAAGCTCTGGCCGGTAGAACCATCACTGAGAATGGCACGCGGCCAAGTGAGGAGGCTTGGGAGGTGGAAGATGCGCATGGATCTGTGAAGTGGGAAATGGTGAAAGGATGGGAGCATGGTTTTACGCATGTAAAGACCAAAGGGGAGAAGGAAACGGCAAGGATCAAGGCGACGCATGAGCTGTACGACAGAATGGCTGAGTGGCTATTACGCGGACCTTTTGCGACAAAGTGACTGTGTATGCATTGAACGTTTAAATCGGGGCTGAGTACTGAGTCAGAGTTCCTTTCAACTGACAACGATCCACAGAGAGAAGTCCGAAGTCACATGAGTTATAGCCCTGTGGGATGAACAAAATCTATTTCGATAAGCTTGTCCTCAATGCTTTTCAGAAGCTTGTTGTCTAGTCGGTCAGCGGCTGCTCGACCGTGCTTTAAAACGTATTCGTGTCGCTCGGCTGATTGGGGGGGCACTAATTCCAGCCCCATGGCTGGCTAGATTTCTTTTTCTTTTTTGACCTATCTGTAAAAATTGCGGGCCTAGCCTCGTCCCCAGCGACTTGGCGTATCTTCCGCTTCCTGAACGTTTACCAGCTAAGACTAACAATGTCTCACAAAGGAACTCGAAGCTCTGGACGATACGGTATCGAATTGTAGCATCAGTTCAGCGCAGGAACTCGCCACTCTTGACGAAGATATCGAGCCTCTGGCACACACACTTGAAGCTCTGGTAGAACGTCGTGAAGAGCTGGAACTGCCCTCGAGAGCTGCAAATCTATTGCCTCACCTCTTTGCGAGATAATTGATTGGCCACTGGCAGATGTGGCGCTCGGTTGCTCTCCCCACCTCTCGTTTCTGGTCCACAATCTGCATTCGTATCGGTAGCAAAGTTCCAAAATACGGTAGCGATTACGCAGAGAAGCTTCGAGCAAACCTTTCCCGCATAAGAAATCACCCGTTGTCATTCGAGTCTTCATTCGACACCTACCTTGCGTCTTCAGTCCACAACGCGCACTGTCAGACACGCTTCACAATGGCGTCAGGTGTCATTGAAAACTTTTTTGGCGACTCGCGTCTTGCACAAAACCGCGTTCCAATATTGGAGTCTCTGCCTTTACTTAGACACACATTCGACTGTGAAATGCTTCCGTAGTGCCCCCGCTTTCGACTCTAATCTTCCATTTTCCATGGTCCCAAATCACTGAGTATGGGTTGACGGCAAGTCTGTTGTTTCTGTAGCTGTCTTACTTGGCGTGAGTCGGAAGAAAGAAAATAAAGCGTATGCGTTTACTTTTTTTCGGCGGTATGTCATATAGTGCTTGTACTTTGATACAATACAGAAGAATGGACGTACCGAAAAGATCAACGCGTGTGGTCTGCAGATGTTTCTGGTGTGGTTCCTAGATAGAGACTCTGGTTGTTCGTCAGATAAAGGGAATGACGCTCTACCTTCGATCGTCATCTCATTCAACTACCGTAAATGGAAAGCAAAATTCCTTGGATCGAGGACTCTATTCGTCATATCGTCATACCTTCGACCGTTTATCTCATAGTTGAGTCATAGATCTTGGCGTCCCAGAGTATAAAGAGCGAGAGCCAGCCCAGCTTTAGTCCCCACAATCGTTCCACTCGACGCATAACCCAACACACTTGACAACTCCAATGGCTGGTACTACTGGTGGTAGTGAGTACAATGTGCTGTCTTTTACGTATTCTCATACTCGCTGGCAGATCCCAACAATGTTGCTGGTGGCTTGAAAGCTACTATGAAAAACCCGAACGTTTCCGAAGAGGCGAAGGAACGCGCCAGAGACCGTCTGGACGACATGGAGGAATCTGGCGAAACAACTTCTCAGAATGAACCCACGGGACCATTGTCAGGCAATCAAATTGGTGGATATAAGGCGACTTTGAAGAGTGAGTCGTCCCTCCGAGTCTTTCAACTATCTTTTCTAACAGTATGCAGACCCGAAAGTCTCCGATGAGGCCAAACAGCATGCTCGTGATGTTTTGAACGCCAACGAGGAGAATGACGACAATGAATAGAGGATGAAGAAATAAATCTGTACCATACCTTCCTAATGACATGTGCATAAGCGCTTGTGACATGTTATCGATCTCGGCTGATAAGTGGAGAGACCCTGATAGCCCTGGAACTCACGCTGACTGTGTTGCTAACACTCGGGTCGACTCTAAACTCGCTCGTAATACTTGGCTACCAACAGCTGAGCGCTGAACGTTGCGTCCAAGCCTACGTCATGAATTTTAGCCTGCGAGCGAACAAAACCTTTCGATAAGCCTGTCCTCGTCGGGTCTTATACGCATTCGTGTTGATTATATTCACAGCTCTCTACTCACAACAATCGAACGACTCGGAATTATGTGCCTTTTAATTACATTAAGTAATAACATACCTCCAACGACTACTATATCCTCCAGGCAGAAACACGACATCATCGTGTCATGTCTATAGACGGACTAGCCTCTACGATTTCACCACATGCACCAACGATGTTCCTTTCAACATCTACAATGGTTGAACCCGTATATCCGGATGAAGAAAGTGATTGCTGTAGCCTGACGCTGTCTAGAACTGAAGATCCAGGAAGCGAGTGCTTCCAAAAAGCACTCGTTGAATTAGTGCTTGACAAATGATCCGAGGAAACCACCCTGCGAGAATTGAGATTGGCCATCATGGAATTAGAGTACCTGTTCAGAATCATCTAAGTCGAGCATATTTCATAGAATAGGAACACATACAGTTTTGCAAGCATGTAGAAACTGTAAAAGATGTAAGCATAAAGGGCGCATTCCTCCTGTCACAGGCCTACAAAATAAGATGGATGTTTGTGGTCGTGCTTGCGAAGAAGAAGACAAGTTGGCAAATAGCACTGATAGCTGGAATCAGTCCAGTTTCAATCGTATAGGTAATGATTTTGTTGATCATGGATTCCGTATACTTGGTTGCATTTTTGCGCCGTTGAAAGAGCTATAGAATAGGTTAGTTTCTGATCCATCCGACGACGAAAGGATAGCTTACCAAAAAAACCATAAAAGTAGTGATACAGAAATCACAGAATGCGCTTCCTGCGAGCCAAACCTGGAAACAGGATTCCATGGATGAGATGAGCGCAAGCGTATGCCACGTACTGTTGCTGCTAAAGTATTCTGATCAAGTTGACGAAAGTCATCGATAGTTGCAAGCTGCATTGGGTGAATGTACAACATAGATATAGTAACAAAGAAATTTACATGGATGCCGCAGTACGTTCCAGCAGCAAATTGAGCCACGGATATCTACGAACGAAGGTAAGGAGAATGTCGACTAAGCGATGACACTAACCAGGACCAGAAAACCTGGAACATACTTGTTATGACTCAGAACCCATATACGCCAGCAGTAAAAGATCTGGACTGCTGATGCGACTAGTAAAGACATGTAGCATTGAAGAAAGAATGAAACAAAATGACCTACTGAATCCACAAACAACTGGCATAGCCGGGAGAGACCATGGTATTTTGTAAAGAGCGTTTAGATCACCCCAGCCAGCGGCGAGAGATTTGTATGCAAAAGTTGTCCCAAAAATCGTAGTTACAATGTCTGTCAAGAAGACACTCCAGACTGTGATTATCTTATGATCAGTAAGACGGCAAGACGGAAAAGAGCTTCATACCAAGCCATTTTATGGGACGCTTGTCATTTGGGAATGCAAAGTAGTAAAAGCCTGAGGAATGGTCATTTATTTACATCCTTGGAAAGCGGAGCTGCACCTACAAACTTGCATGAACAGGATCCCGTCCAGTCCCCAAGCGAAGAACTGACTGAGGGCCTAGAAAACTTTGAGAAAAGTAAGACTCGAGCTGGTGGGATAACATACGATAGGTCCCTCTCTATTGAATAGACACTGAATCGAGTACAAAGGTAAAGATATAGGGTACTTACAGTCCTTCGATGTTTGTAGGAACTCCGGGGAGGCGCATTGGAGTATGAGAAGGGAAGAACCTGAAGAATGTTATATACCACACGACGCGACCCTTCCACGGCAATGAAATTTTCATGAAGGAGTAGTTGTAGCCCTGATGTGGCCATACCCCTGTAGCCACTGGACAAGTGACAAAATCCAATAAAGAGAGTGGTTTAGTCTCTCTTCCAAACAGACTAATCACGATAGGAAGTTGGATGACGCGAAGGAGTGGTTATAGCTATTGGCCGAGCCAAGTAAACCCTATTCGTATCCGGTTCTTTCAATTCATAGTTGAAACGTTAAGATCACCCTGAACCAAGCTTAAAATCTTAGACCCGTCTCGACCGTCTCGTAACCAGACCCTCGGATGAGAGGTAAAGTTTTCAAGCCTGCACGTGATGTGCTGTGTTAGTGCTGGTCTATATCATGGCAGTTTGCCAAAGCCTGTGTTATGTTTCAAAACGCCGTTCCTTAATGGGACCTTGTGCTGGGTATTCCTCCTCGAGGCCTCCATATTATGATATCTAACATTCAGAGAAACAATTTGGAGTGCTCAAACAAAACAGGTGTCGCAAATGAAGCTGCCACTTTGTTTGCCGCGGTGCCGAACTCTACGTCACTTCGTTATAATTAGAGCGAATTAGGGTTGTCCTTAGAGGCGCATCCTCTTTTAAGAAGTTAACTCGGCGATGCTTCCTTCCCCTTCTCGGTCCACGCAATGCTTCTCTCTGCTTTCATTATATCCTTAGCATGGGTGCAACAGGTCGACGCTTTTGGAATCAGGGAATGCGTTTGTAGCCCTGATTTTTTTTCAACAACATAATGAGGATTATTCAGTGTAGAACTCTCGAGCAGCAATTTCCCAATGAAACCATCCTCTCTGGTCTCCCTTTCTCTTCATCGTATTACTCGACGAGTCAGGCTGCTATGACCCCTGCATGTAGAGTCTACGCTCACTCTGCTTCGGACGTGTCTGCCATGGTGAGAATAGCGTCCCAGAACCAGTGTCACTTTGCTGTCCGTTCAGGCGGACACATGATCTGGGATGGCTCTTCCAACACTGGTGCGGACGGAATTGTCATTGATTTAGGGAAAATGAAGAAAATAGAGGCCAAAGAAGATGCTGTGGTTTCAATCGAACCCGGGTTGATCATGTCTGAGCTATATGAATGGCTAGATCCTCTCAATCTTACCGTTATGGGAGGACGTGTTGCAGACGTGGCCGTTGGTGGCTATTTTCTCGGTGGTGAATATTCCTCTGTTCTACTAGCTTGGTCTTTTTTTACGTCGTGGGATAGGTGGTATATCTTTCTTCGCAAGCACCACAGGATTCGCAAACAATCATATCATAAACTATGAGGTCGTTCTGGCTGACGGGTCTATAATCAACGTCAACGCAAGCTTCGACTCTTACCCTGACCTAAACTGGGCTTTGAAGTTGGGAAGTACCAACTATGGCATCGTAACACGTTTTGACTTGCGTTCATACGAACTTCTTCCGGGTACCGTCTGCGGCGGTGTTCACTTTTACGGTATCGACCAGCTTCGATATGTTGCCAAGATAATCGTAGACTTCACCAAACAGCCACCTCAAACTCCCAGTGTATTCGCCGCAGGTATTGGGTGGAATCCAGAGCACAAAGTTTACGATCTCCTTCACTCGTACTCACATAATTGCGAGCCCGGCTCAGATGATCTCTTCTCTTGGATCCGTACGCAGTATGCACCACTTTCTACGGAAGGGTTTACCGACAAAGGTCCTCGGTCCGGTTTGCACGATATCTCGGATACATACAGAAACATATTGTTTCCTGGAGGTGTGAGGCAGAGTTGGCAGACTATCACCTTCAGAAATGCTGATGCTACCCTCATTACTGATGTCTTCCAAATGATGGAGCAGACGTTCAAGTCTCTGCATGATGATGGGATACGTGATGCAATCACGATCCAACCCTTTACAAGCCGGCAGTTGATGTCTGGACAAGGCGAGGCTGGATACCCGACAACTTTAAGCGACGAAGACGACGGGCTTGTTAGTACGTCTCCATCATCTTTTCTTATGGTGACACTGATTGCTTTTTAGTACTCCTCTTGATCGTTGAATGGAAAGATGCTGCCCATGATGATCTAGTGAAGGAGGTCGGCCGTGGGCTCCTCAAAGACATGGAGAACCTTGCTCGCAAACGTGACATGCTCCACCCCTGGATCTATATGAACTACGCCGATTCTTACCAAGAAGTCTTCCAGCGATCTGTTACTCGCGAGGACCTGGCGAGAATGGTGGAGATCAGAAAACGTTATGATTCTGAAGACATTTTCGCGAGATATTGGCGAGGTGGGTTCAAATTACCTCGCACCGAAGAAGAAACCCACGAGGGCTCAACATGGAGGGATGAATTGTAGACGACATCTAACGAATGCATTGGGATTTGTACTACAGTGGGACACTAACAGAAACTTTGGATACTGGGGGCTACATTTCTATAACGATACAAAGCTTTCATTTCTGACTCTCTTCCTCGCTTGCAAACTCCGACGTCTATATAACAGTCAGTAAATGGCATATCTTATTGAGAAACGTACACCAATGGTGTTCAGTTCCAAATCCTCCGTGACTTTCTTGATGGAGGATTTCGGTGTTTGTTCCCGAGTCGTGGAAGGAGCGCTGTCCAGGGGAATCGAGGCAGCACCCGATGGACTGAACAACTGAACAGCCTTGCGAGCATTAAGACTTGCCATCATAGAGTTGGAGTAGCTAAAGGAGGTTAGCTATTGAAGATTCCATAAGAGCGCTAACAGCTTTGCAAGCGTGAAGAAGCTGTAAAGAGCATTAGCGAAAAGAAGGCATAATCTTAACCACAGGCTTACAAAACGAGGTGAATGTTGGTTGTGGTACTCGCCAAGAAGAAAATTAATTCACAAAGAGCGCCGATTGCTGGAACCATTCCAGTTTCAATCGTATATGTAATGAGTTGATTGATGGCAGATTCGGTTTGTCTTAACGCATTTCTACGGCGTCGCAGCAGCTGAAGAAGTTGTCAACCGTCGATCTGGAAGAATAGGCAGACTTGCCAGGTAAACCATGGATATGGTGATACTGAAATCACAGAACGCACTTCCGCCAAGCCAAACCTAACAGCTTTTCAATCGATAAAATGAAGGCGACACGCCACGCACCACTGCTACTCTATTGTTCTGACCAAGCAAGCGGAAATCGCCCAGTATACCAAGCTAGATTGGCATGGAGAATATCCCAGAATATCACCAAGCTGTAACTTACGTTGATACCGCAATATGCAGCGGCTGCGCATTGGGTGAGTGAGATCTGACCAAAGAACTTGAGATACAAATGGGATTGAACAAAAGGACGTACCAAAACCAGAATTGTTGGAACATAGACATTTTTACTCAACGCCCAGATGCGCCAGCAGTAGAACATTTGTACTGCGGAAGTAACTGTATCTCGATTAACAGCGCACTGAGGAAAGGTGTTATACCCCACTGAATCCGCAAATGACGGGCATAGGCGGGACGGACCATGGGACTTTGTAAACCGCGTCTGGATCACCCCAGCCTGACGCGAGGGACTTGTATGCAAAGACTGTTCCGAATGCTGTCATTACAAGGTCGGCCAAGAAGATGCTCCAGACTAATAGTTCGCAGTAAGACGGGGGTGTATCACCGTTGGACTAGTACTTACCTAGCCATTTCACTGGACGTCTATCGTCTGGGAACGACAAGTAGTAAATGACTGAAGGGGGAGAGACGCGTAAGCGACTGGCGGGCAAAGCAAAACATCTCACAGGTCTGCATGACTAGGATACCATTCAATCCCCAAGCAAAGAACTGACTTAGGGCCTATTGGAAAAGGGAGTTGAGCCATTATTTACCAGCGCGAGAAAGGCATCACGTACGACTGGGCCTTCCCTTCAAATGAAAGGTCAGTAGCGCGACAATGAGAAAGACGCGAAGACCTACAAAGCCTCGATATTATCAGGAACACCGGGGAGGCGCATTGACGCGGTGGACTAAACGCGAACAGACTTATATAATTACCAATGCATTTGCCAAGCATTTGTACATGTTTAAGACGAGGAAGTACAGCTATGATCGCTGTAAGTTAACTTGACAGGTTGCGGATGTGTTGGATATTTTGGGAAGTCACATGTCATCGAGCGGCTTGGCGCGAGACTAAATAGTAAAGACTTGGGACATCTCTGAAATATTGCATCGAACGAATGAAACACGCCTATCTCAGTGCTTATCTGGGACTACTGGGGGCTCTCGCAAGATATCCGCGTTACAAGCTTTGGTTTCGTTGTCTTCCATCATCCGTGCAGCAATTATAGTCTAACAAGTGGATACTGCTCTCTTCAAACCCTGGCGGTTCCCAGACTTGTATTGCTGACTGTGTTTATGGAAAATGTCCAGCGAGTATCAGATAGGGCAACAATTTCTGACTCTCCATCATTGTCATCGAGATCACACTGGTTCTTGTTTGATGCCGCAGTTGTGCATTACGATTTTTCGCTCTTAAATCAGATATTTTCTGGATGCACCTGCATGATTTTCTATCTGTGGTACTCTATTCGACCACCTCGGGCTACTAGTTCGCTCTACGGTTTCCTTCGCTGCTTGGGTACTAGTACGAGGATTATCCTATCCTTGTCACAGAGCACAGTGATCTTGCAACTTCAGAATCACGGATTTTGAAAACCAAGAATTTTGAATGATATTTTATGATACCCCTCTGAGTCGTGATGTAACACACACTTCTGGCTCTGATTCATGTATAAGCTCTCCCTGAGGTAAGTTTGATGCTGACGAGTTAGCGTTTTCAAAGCATCATTTCCAGGATGATAATACCGTGCACGAGTTTCTATCCGCCAGCGCCTTCTTCTATTCGAATACTCAGCTCAATACCCTGGGTCTCTTCTCCCCTCGTAGGGCGAGAATACCTTTACTGTCTATTTTGCTCCAAGTGCTTCCCATTTATTTCCGTACATCTAGCAATTCTGCAACGATCATCAAGAAGACAGGAAAATACAGTACAGAGGTGAGACACTACGGACATCGGTATTTACTGCGAGGCGATGTTGACCAGGTGATGATAGCTCTGCTTCCTTGGTAAGCCTTTCCGCCCACTGAGACATTGGATTGAACGACATCTTCTTCTATCAAATGGACTCGAGTCCCCGATGCCTGAGAGAATTTTGAGACTGGTCTTCCGTTGGTGTCCTGGGGGAGGATGGCGCAAGTACCCGTACCCGACTCGGTTTTTGAGCTGGTCTGAGTCAGCTTTGGGCCCCTATGAGACTGAGGATGTCAGTCTGTATGATAGAGTTATCGGACTGAACGCTTGTATGGATAATAATGCTGAGCATGAGTGTGTCTCGCCGGAGTCTGACTAAGGCCTGACCAGGCCTGACCAGGCCTGGATGAGCATTTAGCTCGATTGGACGACAGTTGCAGTACTGCCCCGGTTCTGTTCACGTTCTGACAGAATCGACAGAATTTCAGCGATCTGGTTGGTCTCCCTGCGAAAAACCGATCACGAAGAGATCAGGTCCAGAACTGTCTCTACTCTGACCGTCAATATACTTGGTGATCAACGGAGTGTGAAGAGGCAGTGTAAAGAGGCAGTGTAAACCCTATCCCACTGAGCCTCAAGCCTCTTCGGTAACAAGTTCGAGGATAGATAACAACATGAGATTCGCTCGAGTTGCTGAGGAATTGTACTTTCCAACGAGCTTGGCCGTAGGGCGCAGGTTCAGGCAGATTAACTTACCATGTATGCGATGGTTGTCAATCAATCTGGGCTTGATAGATAGATAGGTATACGCGCGTGGTTCCGAACTTCCAATATCGTGTTATGTGGAAATTGAAATAGTCATGCTGTTAGCCGAGGCGTTGCTTCGTACACTGGTTGTCAAGAGCGACGTTTGCAATTCAAATTTGGTTGGTTTGCCTTCAGAGCAGTAGTTGGTTAGCACACGACCTCAAGGTGTCGTTCGAAGCTCGAAGCTCCGTGACAGTTCGTGTCAGCAAAATTTTTGTGGCAGAGGAGTTCTTTCTGGGTTAAGGCGGATAAGCCGCGAAGGATCCATTCATCGATCGTGATATGGAAAACAAATGTTTTCTGTTGTGACCTTGTTCGTTTTGTTGTTACCTATATGAGCGCGTGACCACTTGACCGTTACCTCGTGTGGTGTGCATGCCCAGTGTTGAACGCAGCAAACTGCAACGAACGCCGTCGAACCCTGTAGTCCGCATACGAAAAGGCGGGAGGGAGACGAGCGAATTTTTCGAACGGGATCTAGTTCTAATTGAAGAAGATCTGTCGCCTGTGACTTCACCGGTCATGAGCACAAGAAGACGAATAGACAACGAGGATGGGCCATGGGCCGTCAGCGTCGCTGAGGATGCAAAGGCTTACTCTTTGTATGTCAAGAGTGAGTCAATTACGAGCAGTTCTATGCAATTCTAATCCGTTGTTTAGCACCAACCCACAATCTGACCCTAACCCGCACTGCTCTCGAGATCGTCGAACTCGATACCAAGCTCAGAGATGGTGACTTCGGAGCGTTGCCGCCACCGTTGCCGCTTTCGCCAGCGGTTGTCTCTGCGTCAACCCCGAAACGCAAGTCTAATTTTCTCAATACACTCTCTAGACTGGCATCTCCGACCTCGAAAAGAGCTACTCAAATTGACGAGCCAATCACAGCATTTGTATTCGATGCCCTGCCTTCACCATCAGCAACAAGCACCGCTCTCGCAGCATACTTTACTACAGTCTCAAATACCCCAAGCTTTCGCCATGCCAGGCCTTGGAAACGGTTCGTCAGAGTCAGAACGGAAGACTTGGAGTCTGTTCGTGTAGAGCGAGCGATCAAACGAGTCCGTTCAGACTTGGCCGCCCATCAACGGGACGAAAAACCAGTGCCTGACATTCCAGAAGACATCCCTACTCAAGAAGTACCCGAAGCCGAGGGTGCGCAAGCTAAAGATGGGCTAGAAGAACCCAAAACCCCTTTGGCTTCCGTAGACCTTAGTCGCGTGCGTTCACAATCAGCCGATCCGGACAAACGCATCTCTCGTGCATTCGGACCTCCTGCCTCTGAAGTTCTCTCAGAGATGGAACCAGAAACCGAGACAGGCGACGAATCCTCCGCAGCTGCCTCTTCTTCTGCCTCGCCAGCCTCGCCTTCACATCCAGGTGCTGCAGCCAATGGTGGTCGCAGAGTCAAGATCAAGAAGAAACCCGTCCCCAAACCCAAAAAGTCGTCTCGAAAAGTAGTCATCGACGACTTTGAAATGTTACGTGTTCTGGGGAAGGGTTGTGCAGGTAAAGTTCTCCTAGTGAGGTACAAACCAAGCGCAGACCTCTATGCTCTCAAAGCCATAACAAAACGACACGTCTTGGCACATCAAGAACTCCAACACACACTCACCGAGCAAGCCGTTCTCAAAAAGCTCGCTGCGGCAAGAGAACGTGATCCCTTTGTCGTAAGGCTGTGGTGGAGCTTCCATGACAAGGAAAACCTCTTTTTGGTTATGGATTTTCATCCCGGTGGAGATCTTGCCACTCAACTAGCCAGATGGGGACGTCTGGGAAGAGATCGTGCGAGGTTTTATGCTGCCGAGATTGTTGAAGGTGTTGAAGGTCTTCATGCCCAGGGCGTTATTTATCGGGATTTGAAACCGGAGAATATATTGATTGGTGCGGATGGACACATCGTGCTGACGGACTTCGGTTTGTCCAAAGAGTTCCCCGGACGGAGGGGGGCGTTGACTGCTCCTCCTACGCCCAATGGGATGAGAGCCGGGGAGTTCTTCTCGGGCACTATCACTCCTCCGTGGATGAAACCTGATAAGAATGGCGAGCTGGCTCTTGGATGGCCTGCTCCACTTAACAATCCTGGATCTGGATTGGCGGATTCAACAACCACCTTTTGTGGTACCGCAGAATACCTTGCTCCAGAGGTTATCAAGGGTCTGCCCTACTCGTACGAGATTGATTGGTGGAGTTTTGGGACCATGTTGTTCGAGATGTTAACTGGAATTGTACGTTCTTCCCAAACATTTATCAAGACTAACTTGGGATAGACACCATTCTGGGCAAGCAACCACTCGGACATGTATATCCGAGTCTTGAACGACGAGCTGATCTTTCCTGAGGACAGAACCCTCGACCAAGATACCAAGAGTTTGATTCGGGGGTTACTCCAGCGGAACCCTGTCCTACGCATTTGCGAACCAAGAATCAAACGACATCCCTATTTCTCGATGATTGATTGGTCCCATGTTTATTACAAGCGGTATATACGTACGTGTCCTCTCTCTTCGTCTATTTTGGCTTATCGTTGTAGCCCCATATATTCCCCCAATTGACCCCTCCAACGCCTCTGACACACAGAATTTTGACGATACCTTCCTTGATATGGAACCCGTTCTCGACGATGTCAATGATGAGGATGAAGACATTGAAGGCGGACAAACTGACACCGACCGAGATGGGGATGCTGAAAACACGGATACAGATCGAGAGAGTAATACTACGCCTTCACAATCTCGCTCATCCTCTGCGGTTCGGAAAGAGAATGTTAAGGATGAGGCCGAGGACGAAGCCATCGATGTGTTTGACGGGTATTCGTTCAAGGGACGACATTCCGTTATCTTGGATGAGGAGGAAGAGGAGGAAGAGGGTGATGGAGAGGAGATAGAAGTCGATGAGGAGGAAGTGGAAGTTGTTGAGGTTCCAGAGGAGCAGAAAGAAGATCTTGTTGCCGCAACGCCGACACCTGGCGGTGACGACGATGAAGAGCCAGAGCCCAAGACTCCCGAAGCGAGACCTGTTGTCTTGCCGCCTGAGGACTCTGTGCCTGAGCCTGTGGTCGAGCCCGTGGACGAGCCGGCTCCCGAACCAGAGCGAGAGCCCGAAGCTGTTGTTGAGAGAACGTCTGTCACACCCGAACCACCTTCCAATTCCAAACCTTCCGAAATCGAGGAGGTGGCTGTTGTCGAGCCACCTCCGCTTCCAGAGAAGGAAGTCACACCACCACCAAAGACAACCAAACCCCCGACAACTACCACCAAAGTCCCCGTTCCACCGCCGAAAGGCAAGCTCACGCGTACACGCCGCGAGAAATCCGGTGTCCCAGCCTTGGACCGCTATCTATCGGACGCAACCGTCGACGAAGATGCCGATACAGGTGTCCCCTCCCGCGACGACGAAGACGACGATTGGGACTTTATCGACTCTGTCGACGGTGAAGACCGGAACGGAGCTAAAGGCACTAGTCTTTTCGCTCGTGGAGTCGTTGATCGGTATCGATTGGCGGTGTTCAGGAAAGGGTCTTCTTCCATTCGGACTTTTTCCGGAGTGAGCGAGAGCGAGGCTGAGGAGTCACCAAGTAGGGGGAGGAATCCGGGGCTCACGTTCAGAAAACATCCGAGACAGTTTCTGCGGCCTCGAGTCAGTCGACAGTCGTCTCACACGACGGTCTCGACGAATACGGCGTCGTCGACAGCTAGCCCCGTACTGAATGCACCTTCTTTATCGACAGCGTCGAGTGGGTTCCTCGTTCCTTCTTCAACAAGTGCGAGTCTTGTTGGTTCAGGATCCGTCTCTTCACCTGGTTCTCCGTCACTCAAATCGAAAGAATCTGCCATCTCTGTCGGTGCGCAGAGCTCTTCCGATGGTGATGCTGTTGCTACTGGTGTGGGTACTATTGCGAGAGGCGAAGAACCCGAGAAGCTGTTTCAGAAGAACAAAAAGTTGAAAAAGTATAAGGAGAATGCGGAGAAGGTGTTTTCGATATTTTCGGGATCTTCGCCAAAGCAACAGCATCAGCATCAGCAACCACACCAACAGTGACGACGGATGGAAGGTATATGAAGAAGGAAGAATCAAATCAAATAAATTCTGTATGCTCTCGACACTCAACATCACATATATTACTATGCATCCTAAAGGACCAGCCGAATCGATACCACACTCGTTATACTTAACTCGTTTATTTACCTACATAGTGGATTCATTTTTCTCTCGGTCTTTCCTTTCCTTTTCTGTTATTACTTGCTGCAGCATCTAGATTGTGACTACTAAATAATATATACGCACTCGTTGAACATTATTAAATAATATGGCGATTCGTATGCTTCTAAAACTACCAGTGGTCCCTTGACCTTAGATCCTAGATGGGCCTTCGAAGAAATTCGGGGTGGCATGCACATAGCGCTTATATGCCTCTTCAGTGTTCGATATGGCAGTATAGATGAAATATTGCAGAGACGTACCTCGCATAAAGAGGAAGTTGTTCATTCGGGTCACTAGTTGACTGGTTCACGATCTAGATATTTACGGTCGCAGATGTATGAAGGAAGTATCGAGTTTGCCAGTCAACACCTTTAACAAATGCTGCAGTAGCAGCCGCCGAAAAGAAGATGGAATACCGACAGCATCGGCAAACCGACAAAGAATAGTGCTGCAAGTACTGCAAGTAGCGTGTAATCGCATACCATGCTACATTAAATTGCTGATATATCCAACTGTCGGAGTGCAGGAATCAACATACCAAGCGGATGTATCCCGAGCGCGTTTGACGCGTGCCACGATAGTATCCGTGTCGAAGGAGTTGCTATTCGCATGATCTTGTACCATAGACGCCCGCAACGTGACCGTGACTTGGTGGGAACTTTGACGTCTATGCTCCGGGTCAACTTTGCGATTGTGTAGTTACTATTATCGGTCTTCCAACTGGGCCGCCGTACACGTAAAATTGCAACTTGGCGTTACCGTTCGTCTTACATTAGGACGGACAGAGGTCAAACTTGGTGCGTATCTCCGAAGGTTCCTAATATATTAACGATTTCTGCAGGATAAAGGATATGGAACGTTCACTTTTGAACTCAGTGATAATATTATAGCAACGTTCTCCTCGACTCTCGGAGCCTCCAATAGATCTGCCTTCCTTGTAGCCAGCCGTGACCCAGCCACTGTTCTTCCCCCATAGCCTGTCAAGTTTTACATCATTGACCGAGCTCTCCAACGGTCTAGCCCGGTTGCCCTCAAGTTGCTATCGGACCGTCGTCGATGCCTCTGCTGCTCCTTCAGAGCCCTTCCTGCTCCGTTGCAAGTAGATTCCAGATTTTGATGGCCTCTTGGTCATCGCCTCGAGTGTCTGCTTACATATTTCTGTGTTCTTGCACTGTGGAGATCGTGAATCACGCGCACGCGCTGTTTCTTCAATTGCACGTATATAAAAGACAACCATCGAGGTCTCATTCTCTTAACTACTCCGTTCATGCCATTTGTCACCGCCGCGGAACGCGAATAATCAAAATCTCAATTATATCATAACTGGTAAACGGATCCCTTTGTGAGTCTCATTTATCATCCCAGGTGGTGTTCGGACTTCTTTCCTCGAAAATATTGTCTTCTGATAAGACCGCTGGCCTGACTTTGGCCGTTGACCGAAGATCCCGACATCAATATTCTGGTATCAGAGGCGGGTGGAGAGCACCTCGATGACCATGCTATCAGTTCAGTCCACTCCTTTTGACGATTTTCCCTCTCTTAAGTTTCTGTAGATCGTCCATGGGGTACGCTGGTTCAGATCGGCGATCCAAGTACGACTGTGTGTACAAGGACTATCTTTCCAAGCCTACTGAATGTTGCGTCAGACGCCCCGTGTTTACGCGAACGGCAAGGAATACGTGAATCGGTCCTATCTCGTTGCCCGGCATAGATTAAACTTCCTTTTCAACGAGCAACCTGTTTTGCTCTCAACACCCTCGATCCCGAGATCCACACTCGCTCCTACGCTACCTCTGTGAGTCTACTGTGAATGGCTATTCAGCTTCACTGATTAGAAGGAAGGCGTACTACCTCCCGAATGTATCTCAACCCAAATTCTCCGCCTTGCTGAAAGCCTATGTCACCCGTATCGTAACTGAGGACCCTAACTGTTCATCTTGTTCATGCACAAAAAGAAGTTATCCTATGCGTCGGATAGGCCTTCCCGTTTCGCCACTACCTGGTCTTCGAAATTTGTAGCGCATTAAAATCTCCTTAGATTCTTGAACTGTCAGGGATTGGACGTCCTAGTGTTTCAACAATTGATGTCCGATCAAGTTGGCCCTTGAGGGACTAGGCGAGAATGTTCAGGAGCACAA
>QLOY01010873.1:0-11554 GCA_003313965.1 Megacollybia marginata
ATCTGGTTGGGTCTGAAAACGGGGAGGGGATGGGGAGCGAGCACGAGCTGGTTGTTGTTTTAATCAAGGGGTGTCCGGAGTGGCATTCCGAGACCGCGGGTAGGGAGGGAGGGTCGGCTGTCAGGGCTGAAAATTTTTTGTCGACCCACCTTCAGAATGCAGTCTTTTAGGCCCAAACAGACCTCCTTTGATAGACATGTGCACTGAATGAATGTAGAAGGGTTTGTCCAATACCACAATCTATAGAAACTTAAATTGGGTATGGTGTCAGCATGGTGTCAGCATGATGACTACACATGATGTCATGCTAAATATGGTTGAAATATGGTGCCAGTGACTGCAACACCTACATCTTGTACATTGACAGCTATTTAATAAACTAATGATGCTAAATTTACACCATGAAATAGTGCATTCCATTTTTGGTAAGGAGCTACCATTTAAGGCAGGTAAGGTCACGTGGAGGTAGGGAGGGTTGCCGGCCAGGGCCCTAAATTTTTATACCACCCCTGGTAGATTACTGATATTCCGGACACCCCTTGGTTTTAATACTGGCTGAGGAGTGAACTGCGCGTCACCACCTGAATCGTGATACCGTTTGTTGGTCTCGTTGTATTGAGAAAGACCTACGGTATCAGTTGGGACCATATCGAGTAGTCATTGAGGCAGTCGTCGTGTTCGTTTCAGTGGCAGTGGGGGTGGGGGTGGTTCTCGAACATCAGCGTCAGGAATGGGGGAAGGAGGATTCGGAACTTCAAAATTGGCAGGCTGTGGAGCATCAGGAACATCATTTGGAAGCTGTTCAACATTCATTCCGTTCTGAAAAACTTTGTTGGCTAACGAGATTAAATAAAGAATTAAACCATTACCTCTGAATCTGAATCTGAATCTTGCCTAAAATCATCAACCGGGTTTTGCATATCAACATCAACATCAGAATTCTGTAGAGTATTAGAATATAGTATATACACGAAGCAGAACTTACTTGGCCATTTGGTTTGGGTTTTGAACGAGCTTTTAGCTGGAATTTGTGCTTCTGTGGACACCGGAATTTATGGTGCCTCAATGAGCGAATGTCCGGTAGCAACTCCTTGCAGAAGGTGCATTTTTTCGAGGTGTAGGGATTCCAACGCATTGCGGGAAGCGAGTACCTACACGAAGGGTGAAGCGAAGCTCGGGGCTAGAAAACAAAGGTTAGATTATACACTAGATTCATTAATAGACTACCTGAGCTGCTCACCTCAAAAAATAGATAGAGAAAGGTTCAGTCGAACCAGAATCTGTACGAAAACAGTTGGAAATCGAAGGAAGGCTGTTTAGTTGGGCTGGGTTATCAATAGTACACTGTATCAAAACTAAATGACTTGACGGGGCAAAACTTCAGCGCTTCAGCAGTGCACAAGTTGCGACGAGGAGGCTTCTTAGGTAAGCCTCGGTCCGAAATGCGTTGCATCATTACACGTGATGCAATCGCTTCTTATCCTCTTACCGCAACCATCTCCCCCTCCCCTTCCCACTTCGCAAATGGGGCATTCGCGCTCCAAACCTCACTCTCGTCGTTCACGCTCTCCCGATCGTAGTCGCTCTTCCGATGCCTCTCACCGTCGCCGCTCTCCCCACTCTGATCACCGCTATTCCCGTCGCGACCGTACTTCTCCAGATTCTTCTGGTCGCAAATCGCTTTTTGGTATTGGTAGCAAGCACAACCAGACGCGTTCGACGCATTCTCCATCTCCCGATCATGACCATTCCTTCAAAAACAAGCCCAAACGACCTCACAATGAGGACGACAATGACGAAAATCATAGCCAGAACCCCAAGAAGAAGCAAAAAGTCGAAAAAGTTCACCCTGCTGACGATGCTGACGAGGACGTGAAGGATCGCATTGCCGGTACCGAGGAACAGAAGCGAAGGGAGCGTGTCGAAGACTTGCTTCTGGTGTTGACGGAGGGGGAGCTTATCAAAGCCAATGCAGGAAAAAAGGTCGAAAAAGGGTACGTGTCATCTGTAAGATTGGAGCTTAGATTAAGGATGTTTACAGCCCGCGTGTATTCAGCAGTGATGCACAGGTTTTTCTTCGCCCATTCCGCGATTTCGGCCGCCACTCTTCACGTGTTACCAGCCCTTTCGTGGATTTCCTTAGTGTCTTCATCTGCGGGTCCGTACTAGATGGAAAACTCGATCCTGTTGAAGACGATGATGAGGAGTGGGGAGATGCCACTCAAGAGGAAAAAGAGTAAGTCTGCGCTGCATTCGACTTGTCTAAACTGTTACAGGTGGATGAAAGCAACATTGTATCGATACTACAAAGTTGCGTTGCAGGCACTCCCTGACTTCCGCCAGACCCTCGACGACCTTTGCAACTATTGTAAGGATGATAGCGATAGCATTGCTTTAAGGGTCTTGGCTATCATTTCTGAACATTGTTACGGATACTCATTATTCTATTTGGATTGATTCCGAGGGACAAAAGGCCGATACGGATAAGTTAAACCGAGAAGTCATTTCTTGGCTTAACGAGGACCTGGCGTGGACTAAGCCCTCGCGGCCACCTTTCACCAAGGCTAAGCGTGGCTTCAATGACACAGTCACTGCTCGATATCTCCTACCGATAGATTGGGTTGAGCAATTCGATGACGATCCTCAAGTGTAAGTTTTCTGACTTTTTTCAGTCATTTCTGATGTCCGTCAGTGTCCTACTTCACATTAGAGACTTCGACGGGAACTGGCGTGTACTCGGGACCCAGCTTCCCGTTTTGCTGTATGATGAGACGATGCGAGATGATGACTCAGATTCTTGGGTGGGCCTCTGTAGAGGGCCTCTTCTTGAACGAGTAAGTTCTCGTTGATATGAATGTTATCTCAAGCTTCTCAGGCTATTCGGGCAATTTTCTTTGGAAGTGGTATAGAGAGAACGCGGACCGGCCGGCCACCAATTGGAGTTCAGAAGGGTATGACGAAAATTACCGCGGAGAATATCGCTTATGCCACCACCCAAGTAAGTACCCTTACGTTGCTCCAGATCTTATTGTTTGTTAGCTCCGTTATGTGCTTTCGTCTGTCTCACCCTGGGGAATCGACGACTATTTCAACCTTGACACATTCTTCCAAACTATTCTGCGTTTGTTCAGCATGAAAGACGATCCATGGGTAAGCGGAACGCTCGAATATCACAACCAGTAAGTCGTCCCTGACATTCACCTTTTCTAATCTGTTTTCAGGAAGTTTTTCGGGGTTGATATCAAAGCTCCTCCTCGTCGCCGTCGACGAGGGAAGAAAGCCAAAGTGCAGGGCATGGAGTGGGGAACCATGTCTCGTTTGGAAAAGGAGCGCCAAGGCTAATAAGGAGCGGAAGGATGACAATGATGCTCAAGGTAATGTCTGTTCCGTGGCGAAATCATTACTTATTCTTCTTTAGATCAGTCTGATGAGCAAAAGGATGATCAAGGTCATATAGTTTTACTGTCATGTCCTATCTGATTTCTTTCCAGTATCCTAAGACTTGGACGCTCTCTCGATTTGCTTCTGCTCCCTTTTCGGTTCATATTCGCTACACGCTGCTTCTCGTTATTATTCGCTTCCAAATTCGCTTCAAATTGCTCATGCTCCTTCGCTTCGAATTGCTCGTGCTCCACCATCGCTCCTTTATTGATATGAAGTCTGTTCTATTGGCTGTCTTTTTCTAACCGTCCGCAGTTTCAATGATTCAGACTTTAGACTCCAGTATAGATAATTGTAAGTCTTTCTGAGTCTGCCCTTACCAGTTCATCAACTGACTTCTGTCTAAGCAACGACATCATTTGTAACCTCCACGTAAGTATTTGTTGGTGTTCGACTGCCCACTCACTCATTTCTAGACACACGTTCGATAGACTTTGATGCAAGGCTGGTAAGTGTACCATCCTTCGATTACAGTTACTGACGACTTGAAGATAGGCATTGCTGTTTGCATGGACTCGAGGTGTGTCGAGTCTTGTTCAACTTCAGTACCTGCTGACTTTGACTCAGATATGTATCACTTACATGGATAGACGTAATGTAGTAGTCTGTATGTGATCGTAAAGTAGCATTCAACTCTTTAATGCATCAAGGAGGGAACGTAAGGCATCGATGAATGAGAGGATTCAATAGTATGCTCTGTCTACAGGGGCACTTGATTATATTCATTCGAAAAGACCTCTGACTCAATGTAAAGGTAGGTGAAGTATTATATTGTGGCCACTAGTTTATATTGCATCCATCTAGTTTACTTAGCTTTAAAATGCATGTCCACTTTCATTATTTGTCTTTAGAATGTAGCAGCTACTTTATAAAGCATCCGAGTACTTTCTGTAGCAACTAGGGACTTTCTATAATATTATAATTAAGCAGGCCTTTTGCTGGTGCTCTGACAGCCTTGTTTTTCTTTTTCAACGCTATCCCCGCTTGTCTTGCTCTCGGAGTCGGAATGTACCATCGAACCGCCAAACGCTCTGCATAGCCTTGGGCCTTGAGGGCATTACAGCCGGTGCATTTAATACGATGTTTACCCTACAAGTTTGGGTAATAATCTCTCCGGTTATCCATCACGCGGCGCTGCCCACAGCCATAGCAAGTCACAAAGTTGGTTTCGATCGAGCCTCTCTGGATCCGAGGATCAAGAATCAACATACGGACTCGGCGTTGTAGCTCTTACACGTGGAGAAGAGCCGTGAGATTGTACTGTACCATTTCGAGCAGTTCGGCAGCCACTGTGACCTGTGACACGCTGTCCGAACTGGAGTGCCCGGCAGATGGCCTTGGGGCCTGTGACCTGCCGAAAATTTCAGCAGATCAATAGAATCACAGCATAAATGTACCATTATAATTAGAGTATACAAGTAGTGTGGACGTCGACCATTGAAATAGTTAACAGTAGCTTCTCAGTCATGTGGGAAGCAGACGCTATATTAAGCAGGGAAAGCCTGTCAAACAAAAATTGATTGATTGCGCATCGCTGGACAGCCTAAAAAGCAATAGAGACGCAAAATCACATTCAATAATTGTTTACTGCTCAAAAGCAAGATATATAGAGGTGTGACCACCTATCTGAACCATCCGGCGGAACCCTATGTGACCTGTAACCGCCATGAAATTTCGGCAAACTATTTTGACTGTGACGCGTGACCTGCCGAACTGCTCGAAATGGTACAGTAGTTTCGCACACTCGCATAAGCAAATTTGTAATCAACGATCCTTCAAAAGTCGAAGTATAGAAGAAATGTTTCAGACTGACGAGATACAGTACCAATTCACTAGCTAGAGGCTGCAAGCCTAAGCGAAAGATAAGGTAGAGGAAGGACGGACAAGTACCAACTCGGATTGCACGTGACACTACCGCCGTCTTCACTTTACTCTCATCATTCCGTTGTTGTTCCAACTCCACCGTTCACATCCAGTCGACGGCTCGAGCTCTCACTCATTTCATTCAATTTTCGATCAATTTTCTATTACCTGGCCCATTTCTTTCTTCTATTTCCTGGCCCGTTTAATTTACGTGGTCCAGACGAGCTCAAACTGACCGAGCTAGAGCCAGGACATTTGCCTGGCTCTGTTTGTTATATTCATCTCCTGCTTTTCCATATCCTGGCACTTGTCAATTCTGGTGGAATACGACATTAATGAGGATGCACGGGTATACTTGCTGTAAGGTAAGAATAAGGAACGAAGTCTTAGATGTAGATAAGGTATTTTGTCATTCTCTTTTGGAAATGAGTACCAGGATTTTGCCAATGAACTTGGTTGGAGAGTGGAATGAACTCGACTCAAACCAAGTTCAGACACCGGGTGAGTCACTAGAGTCTGAGCATCGTAGTGAGACAGACACCCCAGCGTAAAGAGGGAGAGGTGGGTGGGTAAGTGAGAAAACTCGTCCACATAGAAATGTGTGGCGAGGTGAGCTGTCAGCGAGATCATAAAAGGATGGAAGTCATGTGATCTTAACTCGTCCTTCCTCTACCTTATCTTCCTCTAAGTCTTCGTTCCTTATCCTTAGCCTACAATAAGGTATTTTGTCATTCTCTTTTGGAAATGAGTACCAGGATTTTGCCAATGAACTTGGTTGGAGAGTGGAATGAACTCGACTCAAACCAAGTTCAGATGCCGAGTGAGTCACTAGAGTCTGAGCATCGTAGTGAGACAGACACCCCACACAAAGCAAAGCTCCAAGAGCAAAGCTCGCTGTCGGCAAACGGAGATGCAAAGGAGAGACGTGACAGCAACCCCAAGAGGAGCTGTGTGATGCAGTTACAATGACAGTTAGACATGGGCATTGTTATTTTGCAGCGACGCCAGATCCTGCAAGAAAATTACAGATACCGCCAGAACCGATTTTGGGAATGACGTAATTCCTGACCGATCCTGCAAGCGACACGCCGAATTACAAAACCACATCAAGAGGCCGCTTACTTTGTTCAATGGACACTCTCATGATGGCAGTTGAGTTGAATTAGGTGTAGGGCCCTTCCAAGCAGAAATTGCACCAATCCATGCTAGAACTAAGGAAAGAGACGTGAAACCCATAGTGCTTAGTCAGATGCTGCAACTGTGGCGCAAGCAACATGCAAGAGCAATCCCGCAAGCAACATGCAAGCACAAATATTGCAAGCCAGTTCAAAACTACGGAAATACACTGGGTAAGTACCTTTTAGGTCGATCGACGATCTCCGGGTTCACCGAGTTGTCATCAATTGTCGCAACACCATGATTAGGAGTGTTTTACTTGTTGTTCAACCTTGGTTCGACCTTCAACAGAGAAAGAAGGAGTCCGACTCCAGTGTTTCTCCCAAGACAGCTAAACTGGCTGCCAAGCGCAAGAAGCGAGCTG
Organism: Megacollybia marginata; assembly: GCA_003313965.1. Classification (NCBI taxonomy): domain Eukaryota; kingdom Fungi; phylum Basidiomycota; class Agaricomycetes; order Agaricales; family Porotheleaceae; genus Megacollybia; species Megacollybia marginata. The sequence goes on from QLOY01010873.1 coordinate 6,845, forward strand.
CAAGACTCGGAGATGAGCTTGAGAATGCGTCCACGGATATTGTATAATTGATTACATCTGTAATTCAGAGCAACATGACCAGTCAGAGACTCAGAACTTGAAGGTACATACAAAACATCAAGACTCTTGATAGCAGCATTCAGTTGGCATTCAGATCCTGAAAGCGATCTGTGTGCGACAGAAAAAACTGCCAGAAATACCTGCCAGAACCGCGAGCAACTTGTGTGCGACGGTAAGCAATACACGTGACATGTGTGCGATATGTGTGCGACGGCCAGAACAAGTTGCCAGAACCGTGTGCGACACAACCCAATGTGTCATAGAGTATCTAGTTGAATATTGAGCTTTTCACAATCCAACCTGGACCGTGCAACAGGATGTATTTCGACCTATGGACTGACCTATACAGACTGCGTACAGATCCTAGGGTAAGTCGTGTTCTGGCAGTTCTGGCAGTGTCGCTGCAAAATCTCATGGCCGCAACACAACCATCGTCGCATCGCGGCTTCGCGAGTTGTTCATCTGCCGCTGTCGTTCGGTTTCCCTCTAGAAGGAATGATTATTATCTCGTTGGTATAGGTTTTGGGTTTCAAGTTACCTTGTCAACACTATGTTTCTCTTGATCATCCTAGGACCTAGTGTGCGTTCTGAACTTCACCGTCGTGCTCCGTCGCGCTTCGTCTCATCTTCGATCGATTCTGCAGAGTCGTGCACCTTCAAGTTCAACAAGTCGACTCGGAGGCTACGAGTACCATCGAAAGCGGAGAAAGGTGTAGCATTTAGGCTAATCGAGCTGAGAGGACCAAGTGAGATCATAGTTTGAACTCTCACTATCGACATATTTGACAAGTGGGTATCTGTCATTCGACCAAATAGAAGACCCAGACTGCGAGATCTGACGAGCTTCAGAGGGAATCGACGCTTTAGAAGTATGTCTTGAGCGCTTCAAATGAAGTCCGTGAGTATCGGTGTGCCTCTTTGCAGGGTTGCCAATGGAGTCATCGCCGCCAATGTCAGAATCAGGTCGCATTTGTGGCCGTGCAATTAATGATCGTTATACCGCGTTCCTTCATTGACCCGGACCCTCAGACTGATGTATCGACGAGACAACGACAGTTGGTGGTATTGCTGCGCGATCCCGTATCGTAGTAGACCGTCCTGATCAATCGACGAGACAACGACAGTTGGTGGTATTGGTAACATGACCGTCCCGGGTCCTAGTATACGACGGCATCTATCATAGATGTTTAACGCGTCGTTGCTAAGCGAGACCCTGGGAAACTTTTTTACGCCACCGCCAAGCTGTTCACTCGCCAGTAAGGGGGCTAATGTACATTCTACCGAAGGAAATTACCTGCCAAATCATCCTATGTAGAGCTGTGTAAATTAGCTTGAAATTACCTCTCCGGACGGTTGTAACTTAATAACGATCTGATGCTTTCACGTCAGCTGACGTGATGATGGCCTGACCTGTAACTGCCAAGCAAGCCCCTCTGAAATAAAATCAAGGTCAAGCCAAGCCACATTGTCTACACGCCCATCTTTTTTTTTCCTTGTCCCCACAACAGCTATGGGAGTGCTGCCATGGATGTTGATGTGCTCGCTTATTTTGCCGTCGCTTGGTGAGGGTATCCATCTCCCGTTGCAGAGAAAGGAGGTTCGACGACGCAAGTTGGGACGAAGAGGTGGAACTGGAGTTGCTGGTCTTGGTGATGATGCTGATTAGTGAGTGGACGAGTTAACTGAATGATGGACGATTTTAATGAACTTTTTGTAGTGCGTATTCCGTTCTTGTTAACATTGGAAACGTCGCAATTCCTGTCCTTGTCGGTATGTTGTTTTTTTTTTATCTCTGTCTCAAAGCTTAGCTCCGTCCAGACACAGGCTCGTCTGATCTGTGGTCCGTCTCAGACGCGTGTCTAGACTGCGACACAGATCTACCCGTCTACCCACAATCCAGATTCCAATCTGCCGACATCCCAATCGAGCTCCAATACGGTGATTCATATACCGGAACCTACGCAGACGGGGAAATAGGCACAGACACCGTCACCCTCGCCGGACTCTCTGAATCCAAACAATACTTTGCCGCAGTGACGGATACAAACACCTCAGTCATCCAATCCGGTGCTTCTGGAATATTCGGACTGGGATTCCCAATAAACAGTCTGATATGGTCCGATACTTTTAAGAACTCACAGAACGACCGCTCTTCGTCCGGGTTGGCAACCAGATCAAACCACCGTCGGAAGAGATTCCCAAATCTCTCTGATCTATACCCCTCCAAACAGCTTAATCCACGTCAATCCTCTCTCCCAGATTCAGAAGTAACAAACCAAATCCTCGCATCCTGGTCCACCACCGGCCCTCTAATCCCCCGCTTAGCCTCATCCGGAGGAATCCCCTCCCCAATGTACTCCATAGCCCTCCAACGAGAAACCATCGACATTGGGGGAAACCTTGGCCAACTCTCAATCGGCTCTCTCCCCTCCGGAGTCCAAAACTCGAGCATGACATGGGTCCCTCTCCGATTTTATCCCGAATCAGACACAGGTCTGAGTCCACCCACCGCGTCCCCCAACGAAACATACCCAATCACCTGGGAAGTGTTTATAGACGGGGTATACCTCGACGGCCAAAAACTCCCCTCATCCCAACTCGCCTCTCCCTCGATTGCGAATTCGGCTCTAGTCGATACGGGGAACTCGCTCATTCGAGGTCCTGAAGACGTTCTCAACGTCATATTCGAAAAGATTGGAGCTGATTCGGAGGGTGTTTTTCCTTGTGAGACGCCGCATACGTTGGGGTTTGAGATTGGGGGGGTGATGTTTTCTGTTGATCCTAGGGATTTTATCAGTCAGGCTTATCCTGGGGATACCAATCGGTGTATCGCTAATTTGGCTGTTACGGATACGCCGACTTTGGGTGGGGGGTATCTTAATACTTGGAGTTTGGGGGATCCGTTTTTGAAGGGGTGAGTTGGGTTTTTTTCAGTGAGCGAGGTGAGTGCTGATGTCTGCAGGGTCGTTTCTGCATATTACTTTGGGAATATCACCTATCCGTCGAGGGACCCGCCTCGGATGGGGTTCTTGTCGACTGTACCGAGCGATGCGAATGACAAGTATCAGGCTGCGATTCAGAGTGCTGGGGCTGGGGGGAATTTGCCTTGTACGTTTCACCCTTTCTTCCTATTCTTGCTGAACGTAACGGTTCTTGGTAGTGGCTTCGGTACCCGCACCTTCTGTTTTGGCTTCTGCAACTGCGACGGATTCGAATGGGGTTGCTGCTGCTACGCTGTCTCCCTCTTCTGGTGGTGGTGGTGGTAGTGGGTCGAGAGCTGGGAGTTTTGCAGCTCCGCGGTTCTCCACACCGGGAATTTGGGTCTCGATGCTGGTGGTTCTGGGTGGGATTGTTATGTGCTGAACGCGGAGGCAGAGTATTTATGTCTATCCCTACGATCGTTTATGGATACTAATACCTCTTAATCTCTCTCTCTCTGGGTATAGATAGGGTATTGTACACAAAGCAACATCATGACACTGAATTGAATATTTACATTTACAACATCGTTCATCTCGTACAACAACTTGCTTAGCTCCGGACCTCGTTAGACAAAATCATACCCCTTAGCCCTCAACCCATCAACACCATTCTTCAACTGCTCAAGAGTCAAAAAGATCAAAATAGTCGTAGGATTAAGCCTCGTCCAAGCAGGAAGCCAACCCTTGAACATAAACATGGGCCCCTCATTCCTAAGCGAATTCCTAATCACGGTCAACGTAGACCCCGACCCAGGCCCCGAAGCATTCATAATCCTACTCTTGAGTACATCAGCCGGTGAACAAACCGTCGTCGCTACAGTCCCTGCAGCGAAGGAAGCAGTAAAGTGACATCCGATGTTATCCTCAAAGTAGGGTGTCTTTAGGAGTTCGGCTTTGAAGAAATCGTAGGAGGCTAGTTGGGAGGCGTTCATTAGGATTGCGCGGAAGACGTTTGGGCCTATGCCTCGTGCGAGGGATGAGGGGCCTTCTTCTCTTACCATCTGGGGTCGTCTTTTAGTAAGGGAAAAGTGAGAGAGGGAGGGAGGAGGCTTACGCGGAATAAAGCATCAAAACAGTGTTTATAGTTGAATCGTTTTTCGGGGGGTTTGGCAAAGTCTCCTTGGAGACGGACCATTACGATTTCTGTGGTGGGGTTAGTACACAGAAGAAGGGGTGGTAGTGCTTACCTCCTGGATTCCCAACAAACCCTGCAATCCCACCAGCTAACGAATGCAAGTCAACAACACCTCAGAGAAGAAAAGACGCGGACGCACCCATCGATCCAGCAAGAGCCAACTTCCACGCCGGAGCATCCTTCCCAGCTCCAACAATCTTCTTACTCTCGTCATAAGCCCAGAATCTACAGACAGAGTATGACATCTGTCGCAGCCATGTTCCTGTGATCCCGTCAAAGAGACCTCTAGCGCCTTTTCTGGGGTTCAGTCAAGATTATAGAATGAGAGGAAACGAGCCTGCAGTTCTAACAGTCTTCTTTATACTCTCTATCATGCGTTTGTCTCCCGAGGCTTGCAGACGGACTTTGGTTAGATCTAGAGGGCTGAGAAAGGGGGTCAGACGAGGAGGAGGGGAAGCTGGGAGAGAGAGCGTACTGGGTTATGGATGCGGCTATTGTAGCAGCAACACCTGAACGAGTGAATAGAGATCCAAG
>QLOY01010907.1:0-19649 GCA_003313965.1 Megacollybia marginata
ACCGTTTTGAACGCGTCATCGAGATATATGCAACGGAGAAACGGTGGTGACTGTACAGTGAGACTTAAATTCTAAGATTGGAAATCGCTTTACCTTTTGCAGATCGTTTATTGTCTGCCAGAATGGTGAGCAAGTCTTTTTGCAGCTCGCGACTTCCAGCGTTTATTACATGGATGCAATACAGTGTCTATTATCGCCACATTGTTGCTACATCAGTATATGCACTACGAAGCAATGAATAATGATAATCAAAAACCTATAAAACATGCCACGTCGTAAGCCGCCAAGCGGTTCAATCGATTGAAAAAACTAGGACCAAAAGTAAAAACAAAATGATCGTCGGGGGAGGAGAAACGACCCACTCAAAAGGAAAGACATCAACAAAGCCCTTCTATAAAAGGGCCGAACAGCAAACAAGCAAGCATAGCATAGCACGCATCACACCGACCAATCATCCAACCCCGACGAAGAAAAACTGCCCATCCTAGGCGACGTTCCCCACCCCCGATCCACCCTATCATCCATAGTCCGAAACCCAGACGGTCCAGCCCCAGTAACCCCAGGCCCTGTTGGTCCAGTAACAATAGGCGAGCCAACCAACCAACTAATCCACCAACTCTCCCCACTCTTCTCCTCAGATTTGGAAGAGGGACTAGTCAAACTGTGCGACCTCCCATGCTTCTTCCTTCCCCGATTCTTCTTCTCCTGAAATTTGGACGAAGATCCCTCAGGTCTGGAACTAGCATACGATTCAGGCAGCTCTGCAAAGCTTATCCGCTTGGGTGTTGACCGTCCTGAGCTGGGTCTGCTTCCACCCAACGCAAGTGCAACACCGGCGCCTAGCATATCCGGGATACTACTTTTCACTGGGGAAGGTGGAGGTTTTGGAGATGGGGGAACTGAGCGTTGTTTGAGTGAGGAATGTCGTGGTGGGGAAGGTGGACGTGTAGACGATGTATGCGTTGGTTTGGTAAATAGACGCGAGACGGAGGCTGTTGCTGTTGAAGTAGAAGCTTCAGCGAGAGGTGCCGGGGAAATTAGCAAAGGTGGGGGATGGACTTGCGAGAATGCTGGCGGAGGCGGAGGCGGTGGTTGTTCGTCGAGGATTTTGCGCAGTGCGCTGACGGTTTGTTTAGCGGGACAGCCGTCGGAAGAAGATGAGGACTCTTCGATGGGCGGTGTCATGCAACGAAGAGGGGTGACTGGGACTTTGGGCGTGCGCGAACGCGAACGACGTGATTCGCTAGCTTCTCCCGAGGTGGGAGAGATCGTCCGACGACGACCTGGTCTTGTATGTCCCCGCTCTGTACTGGAGCTCGGTCGGAAAGATGAACGAGGAGATGCGAGTGTAGACGATGGCGTCGACGAGCCAGATGAAGAGGACCTCACAAAGGAGGAAAGCATGTTGTACGCACGAGTACTTGGCTCATGCCGCTCTGTCAACACAGGAGACGACAGAGCCGAATGAAGACTTGGATGGTATGAAGACGATGCCGATCTGAGGCCAATCGTCGAGGGGAGAATGATGGCGTCTGCATCCGAACTAGAAGCAACATATTGCGTCAATGCGCGTGGTGGGGGTGCAATCAGATGACTTCGATCCTGACGTTCGAAACGCAGGTAAGACCTCTCTGAAGCTGAACGTAGATCCAATGACGGTCTTCGTCGTTGTGCGCGTGTTTTGAGAGGGCTAGTGCTCGGCAGACTGCTGCTCACAACTGGCTGTTCATCCGAGAATAAACCGTCAACACCACGACTGATTTCGTCCAAATCGTTTTCCCATGAGGGACTGTTGCCTGAAATGCGTGATGAGAGACCTCTGGCGCTTGACTCGAGCCCAGATTGCTCAAAATTGTCGGACGAGAGGACTGACGTCACGGTGCTCTGCGTAGAAATCGACGACTGCAGCAACACATTAGACATCTCCAGTGCGTGCACACTTCTCTCAAGAAGCGAGTCAAGATATGGATCGCTGGAGGACGTTAGATGCTTCCTTCTCCGTCTGAACAGCAGTCTGCGGGGCGAAGTTGGATTTGAATCTGAATCTGTGTCCTCGTCAGCCTCTTCTGCGGAGTCTGGATAGCCTGGTGGTAGATCAGAAGGCGTATCTGGGTCAGGTCGTTGCCAAGCTATGTACTCTGGTAGAGTGCTGGTCGTGTCTGACGATAACCTAAGGGCAGAGACTCGCTTTCTGTGAGTCCGACGAGAGTGATGGCCTGTCGGATTCATGATGCCCTGATTTAAAACGCCAACGCGCGTCCAACAACTGACTCACTCGCAGCCGCCAGGAATGTGTTCAAGATAGAGATTAAAATGGAACATGTGACCAAGAGATAAATTTAATCTAACTACTATCTACAGTCCAGCTCTCGTGAACGGCCCAGCGATCATTTCTAGATATTTATACTCCAGGGTAGCAATGCTCCGTAGGAACGGGGAGTAGAAGCCGAGCGTCGTCCACAGGAACCACCGACTGTGCTGCTTGAGGACGTCCTCATAGTCCACTGCGAACTGTTGAGCAACCCCGACGGGAAAGGAACTTTTTCAACTTACGGTACAACGCGGCTCGGAGATCCAGCCATGTCTTTGTAACATCGGTTATGATAATGTCGACCTCCCATCTGACAGCCTGTGAAAGAAAGGCATTAATGCGCGCAAGCTAAGACGACCACCTTGCTCACCTCCATCATACGCTCGGGATCATTAACAGTCCAAACCATAATCTTCTTCCCTGCTTCCTTGCACTCTCTCCTGAACCTTGAGATCCGGTTAAAGCCAATCAAGGGACGAGAACCTCAACTTACTTCTCTCCATCCATCGAAGTCAACGAAGCAAATCGAATAGAAAACGTGTCGCAATCATCCCAGAAATACTTGCGAGCTGTGTCCAAGTTGCTCCCAATATACGACCGACGGCAATATGGCAACTTGCTCTTGGCAGGCTCCAAAAAATTGGTATGCCATAGGCCAATAAGAATTCTAGGCGCCAGTCGCGTCTCCCATTCTGCTTGAGCGGTGATAATTTCATGCATCAAAGTAAAGAGCCTCTCTGGATTGTTTTGCACTTTGACATCAACGTTAAACTTGACATGCTGGTTCTCGGGCTATGGAACATGATGTTCAGCTCAGGGAGACGGTGGAGACGACGTGCCTGCATGAGTAACGCAATGGTTTCTGCAAAGGTGGGTATAGACTGTTTAGGTTCCTTGCGAGTCCGAACATTCTCCATTCCATCCTGTCCGTACCACTTGCGGTCTTTGATGTGGCCTGATCGCAGCGTTAAGGACGCAGGCATAATCAACTCTCAATACCTGTGGAATCCGTCGTTCGGTCTAGACCTAGACAACATTTGAATACCATGCAGAGAAGAAAAGGAAAGACATACTCGGATCATGGAACATTACGACCACGTCATCTGTGGATACATGGACGTCTGCGAGATGGTTACGGACACAATGGACAACTCCAATGCACAATACCGCTCTCGATGCCTAGAATGCCAGATTTCGGTCAAGTCTCCAGGCTGTATGTCAATGCAACACACCTTCAGCGCCGTCCCGGATTGCAGCTTCAAAGCTGGCTAGCGTGTTCTCCGGAAACCGAGCTGAAGCACCACGGTGGCCCCAACAATCTACAAAGGCTAAGGCCCAGCAACCACCAGTCTGAACGACGTACCAGGCAGACTTCTCTTTTGTGTCATGGAAAGGTAAGAACGAAGATGCTCAGTCTTGGAAGAGAGTCTCGAGCTTTATAAAAGATCGCAAGAGAATAATATGTAAGTTGTCATTTGATCGGAGAAACCCGGACATCGGCAACCAACGTTCTTAACGTTTTCTTAGTCAAAATTCAACACGTTCGTTTCACGATAGGAAGGGCTGGAAAACTTCCGCCGCTCAGCAGAAATAGAAGATGACACTATCTACTTGATGCAGAAGGTCTCTGTACTCTGGAATCTCCATATACAGTACTACTTCCCCAACGAGGTAGACCCAATGCTGCGGTAGACTTGACTTTTCTGGCTAAAATACAGGACATGCTCCGGCGCCTTGTCGGTTTTCAGAGTTTCTTTGTTCAAGGGTAGCAGGCTGGGCAGGGGTGTCGGATCTCCTGCTGCAACACTTCGGAACAAGGAACAGGACACGTACAATTTGTAATAACGGCCAGGAACATCTGCACTGCAGAAAACTCCATTACCCGCTCGAGTTGTAGTAGCCAGGAGTAGCCGCAAGGAGTAGCCGCACTGGATTGAAAGGATACAAAAATCCGTACCCGCTCGAGCTAGCTAGAAACTCCCGAGGTGTCCTTGGCAGTTAACAAAGGACTACATGTCCGTGGATTTACTCAAGATCCGAGTCGAGTCCGTGAACAACTTACAATTGTACTCGTAGCCCAATATGACTACACAACGCACACGACCATGGACGATCCTCCATGCCAATCACCGCACGATCATTCTAGACCAAAGCCGAGACGGCTGCTTCCGCTGCGCAGATTTAGCTGGCAGCGGAAGGGACTATTCATATCATATGCCAGTGGAGAGACAGGGCAACAAAGTTTAAGTGAGCCATATGGTTGGATGTCTTCCAAAAAGAACCAGAAACTGGAATGGAGTATCATCGCGACAAACGCGGTCACGGTTGCGGTCAAAAGTCCGACAAAGACACGCCCAACTGTAGCTGTTAGCTTCTGTACGGAAATTAGACGCTTGATGGTAAGGTTTCTTTCCGGCGCAAGTCGATACGAACAGAGGTGAACCAAGTAGGGTGATCCGGTTCTCTTCATTATGGCAACTGGGAAGTGGTATTGTCAGCCAATGGTCCTTAGAAGTCGTATTGACGTCCAGATGGAGAAGAAAAGCAGTTCACCAATCTAGTTCTGTCAGGCAAAGGTACGAAAAGTACGCACCTGAGTAACGAGTCGGAGCGCCCTAGCGGTGATAGTACAGCGTAGAGCATCGTTAGACTTGGAACAGAAATGTTTGAGCTGAGGATCACATTGCTAAAACAGATTTCTGAATGGCCTAGCCCCTCAACAAAACTTCTGCAAGTAGCCAATTCCTGTCTCAGACTCGGAGCAAGTATTCCCAGTTGTCAGCACAGACTAGCCCGGTGTTGCACTCAGATTGGTAGCTGTCCACGATGAAAATTTCTTTTAAATGTGAGAGGCAGAATAGCTGCGGAGGTTTGAGTCACATCGTCACGTGTCACACACACTCCCTTGCTTTCTTGCTTTCACGAAGCAGAGGGAGACTCACGCAACACGCCTCAATTTTGCTATTACCTCTTTGATCCCAACACCTCGTTGCGTCTACGCGACTCGAGCCAGCTGCAGATTCACTGTAAGAGGAAAGTAGTCTTATGTATCTCGACGCTCTCGTAGGGTTGCCTGGCAGCGAGACCGCATCATTTCAGCCACTACTAACCGCTACGGTTGACCTAACGCCTGTTATCATAAAGTCGAGTCACGACGGTCCTAACAGTCTAGACCGCAGAGCCGGTGAACCTTCGGGATCTATTGTGAGCGAGTGAGACTCACGTCCATGTCCAGTGTGCTAAAAACATTTGCTGTTACCTCTCTGATCTGAGCGATCTCAAAATTTTAAGTCGCCAGTGCGTCTACTACGCGTCGAGTCGATATTTCCAACTGAAGCCCATGCAACATATATGCAATAACTAGTATTATCTCGCTAAATTTCTTCCCAATCAACATGCAACTCTAGTCCCTCATCACTGAACACAAGAAGGGGTGCTAACGCACCTAAGAGTGAAGGGTGAGGGTAGGCTTTAAACTCGAAGAAAGCAAGGCGGTTTCTTATCGCAGCGTTCTCATGGGGATGCCAGCGAGACCGCACCATTTCAGTCAGCAGACCGATGTCTTCAACGGTGGGGGGAAAACGGGCAAAACATATATATAGTCTTTCCAGTTGCGGTAACAGGACTGAAGAACTTTCGGGTCGTATAGTGAGAACGGGAAAGAGAGTTGAGAAGTTCGACGAGCAGGTGACACCAAGAGTGGTCAGATTTTGGAAGGGAACTAGGGAGACCAGTTGAACCACGATATCATCATCAGAAGAATAGATATTCAATTTGCTAGGGAAGCATTGTGATCTCGAGAAGAGATTGTGCAAGGATGAGATAAAACGCTGTCTCAGGGTGGAATTGTAACTCTCCACATGATCCAAATGTGGTAAAACAAGAAAATCCATCAAAGTGGTGTTGTCTCGCAGGATCAGTGTATGTAGCTCAGACAAACAGAGCATATCGGGAGGAACAGGATCTGTCTGCTTCCTGGAGGTCGTCATGTAAGTTTCGAGATTGGGGCATTGACGGAGCAATTGGTGCTCTTGTTCGAGCGTCAATGGTATCACGTCGCAGTCGCGGATGTTAGACCAAGGGAGGTCAAGGCTTAGTGATAATGGATGCGACAAGTAGACGGTCAGCTTTCGAAGCAATGGTGCTCCCTCCGGCCATTCAGGGAATGTCGGACCATCGTATTCTAGCTCCACCAGCATAGGAACACGATCCTTGAGCTGAGAGAGGAGTTGGAGTGCCGGGTCTGGTATGTTATAAAACAAGAAGGCAATGCGATGCCAACGGAGTGAAGCTGTAATGACAGTACGAATCACAGAAGAGGCCACTTCAGCGGTGGGTTCAGACCAGTTGTCTCCTAATTTGATATCAAGAAGTAAGTTTCCTGAGCGTGATAGCATCTCTTCAATACTGGGAACGCGGCCCCAATGGACACGTATGCTAGACCAAAGAAATGGAGATGATAGTAAAACACTTCTCCAGTAGCTGCAGACCCGTCCGAGTTGCCATAGACCTCTTTTGACATCTGTGTCAACGATAGGCTCGGCGAAATGAAATATTTCCGCCAAGACCTCTGGAGGCAAACGGATACGCCTGAAAGGGGATAAAATGACTGCGTGATCAATAAACTTCTGGACTAATTTTCGTTTCTCTTGAAGGTCACCGGGAATGATCTGAAGGGTCGCAATACTCCTGTCAACTGAAGCAAGCATGTCATGGCCACGCTTCATTTCTCCACGAATGAAAGCAGCCTCGTCATTATTGTCGACAGATTGAGGGGGTTCGTTTGTGCGCAAAAGGCGACGAGCAAGGTCAGAGTATCGCGGTTCTGCGACAGCGTAGCCGCATTCCCATTTAGCGTATTGCAAGTTTTGTTGCTCGTCCATCATTTATAATGGGAGAATGTACTATGAATGGTTTGCCTCGCGCAAAACTTATGGTCGGCCAAGCTCACCAGGATCAATACTTGCACCGTACTTAACGGTTAAGAGAAGCTGACTCACCGGTCAATCGGATTGAACGTGCAAGCTGTTTGTATCTATTTGTATCCTCTGCATTCGGAATAGGTGGAAGACAATCTTGATCCAATCCCATTCACTACGTCTACTAGTGCGGCTCTTGATTAGTGCATGCAGTCTGACTCTCGCTACCTGGCAAGCAAATTATTAAGCCTCTCTGTGTTGCTGCTAAGCTCCTTGGACACTCGCACTCGATACAGCAGTTTAACATGCGCACATTTTTTTGTGCCACCTTTCAAACAAAAGCTGTGAATGTCCATCGACATCCATCCTTAGTCTTTCATCACGGAAAGCAAGAAGGGGTGCTAGCGCACCATGAAAGCGTGAAGAAGGCGCAGGTTTTGGAACAGAGGAAAGTATAGCAATCCCTTATGTACCTCGACGCTCTCGTAGGGTTGCCTGGCAGTGAGACCGCACCATTTCAGTCACTACTGACCGCTGCTATGGTTGGCCTGGTAAAATCGAGTTACGGTACTAACAAGACTGCAGAGCGGGAGAACCTTCGGGACTTATAGTGAGAGCAGGAGCACCCAAGATTGACTAAAGATAAGCTTCCTCACGCGTTTGTCTTTTCCATAGCGTTATTGAGATGCTATAGAATTGGGGTTGACGTCGGAGGTGAGCGTTTTATTCCATGTAGTGAAGCCTCTAAGCTACATCCGGCTCGCAGGCACAAACACGGACAGCGTCTTGATAGACACCACGAAACTCTCTGACCCGGAATCTCGAGGCGTCGTTGCTCTTTTCAGGCATTCTACAACTGAAGATGTAACCAGTGGAATTGAAAATGCTGTTCAAAGTGTCTTAGATAGTGCGAATGTCGATCCGAAAGAAGGGAATGTCCTCAATTTCGGCGACAATCGGGACGACTGTGAGTAGATTCGGTATGCGTTTTTTTGATACTCAATGTCACGATAGCAATCGGACACGAAACGATTGGCTCGTGTTGCAGTAACGACAAGACTCACGTCCACGTCCACGTCCACGTCCACACCACGCCTAGGCGCCTCAAGTAGAACATTTGCTATTACCTCTCTGATCTCAAAACCTCAAGTTGCGTCTACGCTTCGAGTCGATATTTTCAACTGAAGCATATGCTACTATGATATGTGCAGTTATCTTGGTAACTAGTATTACCTCGCTAAATTTCTTCCCAAGGAAGATCCAACTCTAGTCCCTCATCACTGAACTCATCACTGAACACAAGAAGATACAACTCTAGTCCCTCATCACTGAACACAAGAAGGGGTGCTAACGCACCTAAGATTGAAGGGTAAGGGTAGGCTTTAAACTCGAAGAAAGCAAGGCGGTTTCTTATCCCAGCGTTCTCATGGGGATGCCAGCGAGACCGCACCATTTCAGTCAGTAAACCCATGTCCTCAACGGTGGGGGGAAAACGGGAAAAACGGGAAAGACATAGATATAGTCTTTCTAGTTGCGGTAACAGGACTGAAGAACTTTTGGGTCGTATAGTGAGAACGGGAAAGAGAGTTGAGAACTTGAAGTTCGACGAGCAGGTGACACCAAGAGTGGTCAGATTTTGGAAGGGAACTAGGGAGACCAGTTGAACCACGATATCATCAGAAGAAGAATAGATATTCAATTTGCTAGGGAAGCATTGTGATCTCGAGAGGAGATTGTGCAAGGATGAGATAAAACGCTGTCTCAGGGTGGAATTGTAACTCTCCACAGAGACATGATCCAAATGTGGTAAAACAAGAAAATCCATCAAAGTGGTGTTGTCTCGCAGGATCAGCGTATGTAGCTCAGACAAACAGAGCATATCGGGAGGAACAGGATCTGTCTGCTTCCTGGAGGTCGTCATGTAAGTTTCGAGATTGGGGCATTGACGGAGCAATTGGTGCTCTTGTTTAAGCGTCAATGGTCTCACGTCGCAGTCGCGGATGTTAGACCAAGGGAGGTCAAGGCTTAGTGATAATGGATGCGACGAGTAGACGGTCAGTTTTCGAAGCAGTGGTGCTCCCTCCAACCATTCAGGGAACGTCGGACCTCTGTATTCTAGCTCCACCAGCATAGGAACACGATCCTTGAGCTGAGAGAAGAGTGGGAGTACCGGGTTTGGTATGTCCCGGAAGGTGATGCGATGCCAACGAAGTGAAGCTGTAATGAGAGTGCGGATCGCAGAAGAGGCTACTTCAGCGGTGGGTCTAGGCCAGCTCCCTCCTAATGTGATATCAAGAAGTAAGTTTCCTGAGCGTGACAGCATCTCTTTAATAATGGGAGGGCGGTCCCATTGGACACGTATGCTAGACCAAAGAGACGGAGATGATAGTAAAGCACTTCTCCAGTATTTGCAGACCCGTCCGAGTCGCCATATACCGCCTTCGACATCTGTGTCAACGACAGGCTCGGCGAAATGAAATATTTTCGTCCAGACCTCTGGAGGCAAACGGATACGCCTGAAAGGTGACAAAAAGACTGCATGATCATGGACAAACTTCTGAACCTGTTTTTGTTTCTCTTGCAGCGAGTCGAGCATGACCTGAAGCGCCACAATATCTTTTTCAATCGATGCAAGATCTTTGTCAATCGATGCAAGCATCTCGTGGCCACGCTTCATTTCTCCACGAATGAAAGCAGCCTCGTCATTATTGTCGACAGATTGAGGGGGTTCGTTTGTGTGCAAAAGACGACGAGCAATGTCAGAGTATCGCGGTTCCTCCAAAGCGTAGCCACATTTGGCGTATTGCAAGTTTTGTTGCTCGTCCATTTGAAATGGAAGAGCGTGCTATCGATATACTATCAGTGGTTTGCCTCGTACAGAGCTTATCACTAGCTGAGCTCACCAGAAACGACGCTTCTATACTGTATTATCAGTGCTGAGTGGTTAAGAGAGGCTTCACCAGTGTTTGTGTCTATTTGTATCTTCTGCTTTGACGTCGATTAATATTGTCATTCCGACTTCCAGCTTGGTACGCGAAGACTACGATCTTTCAGGAGACATCAACATCTTAGTGTCATTCCGGGTTGCATGCACTTGCAAACCTCTGCAATCGACCACAAACAGTCTAACCGCTGACAACCGGCTATCGACGCCTTTGCAACCCGACTACAATCTGTACAACCATTGCCGACTTTCTAATGTTGGTATAGGCCGCATCAGTGATGTAGTTGCGAGGTGTTGCTATGCTCCTCACCGTCCCGATAAAGATCTAGACGCTGTATAGTATTCTCAGACTAGCTGTCAAAACACCCAAATAGCTGTACAACCATGCTACCTATAAACCTTACTTTTCAAATTGCAGCGTTACAGACCAATCAACCCAACGACAAGAGGCACAGGATGGACACCCAAACCACACTTGTAGCGTCGCATCCGGATCCTCCCGCATACGCTTTTCCAAACGAATTTACCATCTCCTCTCATCGTACTCCCTCCTTGATTAATCTTTCGCAAGTGAAAGGTCACCTTGCTCTACTACAGGCTTTCGCCGAACTGCGTCTCCAAGTGGACAACACCTCCGATCCTAAGGAATGGGACTTGGCATATGTACCGAAGGATAAAGAAAGGATATGGGGGTGGTTTGTTGGGATGGCTGTCGAAAGGTAAGGTGATCCAGCTGGAAGCTAAACACTAATGTGTCAAATTTTACAGATTTGACCTTTGGATACATTCCAAAGGATTCCCCGTGCTCGCAACGGGAGAACCTATTGATGACTATCTTCCTCCGCTGGATGTGATCATGGTCTGGCATGCGTATATGCTTAATCCGACGTAAGCTCGATGTTCAATCTCCACCAGCATCTGTACGTCTCACTGTGTTTAGTTTCTATGCAGAAGACCTCCAGCGCAGCGTCCTTGTGGGCTTAAAGCGTTTACCAAAAAACGCATTCGCAGCTTTACTCGTAAACTGCTCTTCTCCTGATTTCGTATACTTATCTTGATACGCAGGAACGAGCACCAGCCATCCTGAAAGCCACACCATCCACCAAACGCGTTGAAAACTGGCGGAAGCACAGTGGAACAGCTTTCAATCCCATTCCACCCTTTGATTCTGACAATGGCGGAGTACTGAATGTTTTAACTAAACGCTCGATCCAATGTTTTCGGTGTAGAACGTCTCTCAATGCTTGTCAGTCGCTACTTCTCCGTTTTGATTGTCAACCAAGCCGTCTTCGATAGCTCATCTCACAGGAAGAGGCACAGGATACCTCCAATCCAAGTTTTCGATGCAATGTCCGATTTGTAAGGCTACAAACACGAAAGATACTCTTGCAATTCGGAAGCTGCATGATGATTTGGTGTTGAAGAAATCAATTGAAGGAGATCGGTCTTTTCTTGCGTACGTTCCCTTCTGACTCAGTCATCGGGCTTACATCGGGATAGAGGCACCTTGCGGACTCCAACTAATGCAAGAGACAGAAGACATGCGAACGATATCAAAACCAACGTCATCACATCTATAGCACGTACTATCCGACCCGTTAATCACGATGAGAAGAGTATTAGGGTCGAACTTGGGAGGGCGCTTTTGGGTGTCGACTCTGTAGAAGCTTTGTATTTGGCGAGAAAGTTCAAGTCGATGAAACAAGTCCAGGAGGCGGTGAGGTATGGTTTTGTGGAGAAGAAGCTGTGGGTATCTTTTCTTCATTAAACCCGTTTGTTTGATTTCGATTAGCGCGGAACGGATATGCAGTGCCTATGTGGATGATAAGCCGTATTCTATCGATTTGGTTGGGGCGGTACGTTGCATACATGCTTTCACTAGGAATTTATACCACCTACTACGCCAGGTCCAACGTCAAAGTTCTTTCGTCAAGAAGATGTACGACCTCAAGTGGACTGAACGAGATTTCTTTTGGAAAGATGAAGATGAGGTAGCATTAAAGCATGCTATTGCGAGGTACCATGCGTAAGTGATTTGACCTGCTCTGCCGGCTGATGTGTACGCGTTATAGGTTTCTGGACCTAATGAGTTCTACACCTACTGGGTTCTTCGTGCCTACGGTACTTATCTCCGCAGTGGGGACCGTTACAATCAGACTGATGATGCATAGCTGGATATTGATCTCGCATGGCACACTCATCAGCTGCTAGGAGAAAAATATCACACCGACTGTATGACTTATGTTGGCAGATACGTCGACCAGTACGTCAAACACATCCCCTTCCTTCGCAACGAACCGAATTTATTCCAGCGACGACAAAGTCGAAGAGAACCGCTTATCCTCCGCCTTCGATCTTACATGTCGAGCATGGCAACAACGTTTCCACATCCGCTATACCCACTGTGGCTGCCCCGTCCCGGGGGAAACAATGGGACAAAAACTAATCCGCATTGTCTCACCGAAATTCAGGTCTACCCGCCACCTTCATCCTCCGAAACACCGCAAGCTCCTGGCGGCAACGCATCCATCAGACCATAATGCGGTATTTGACATGCGTAACAAAGCTGTTGCGGCAGTTGCGGCAGCTGCGAGAAAACGACGGGAGATGGAGATGGAAAAATGCAGATCGAAAGATAAGGAAAGAAGAGAGGATGGCCCGCATGATGTTGCGTTTTTGGCTCCTGTGCCGTTGTATCATGGGGGATGTGTGGCTTGGGCCGGAGGGATTGAAGGTGCAAACACAGTGGTATGCCAGTATTATTATTTTTTATGGTATTCACGGCGCCTGCAGGGTAGTTGTGTATCCACACAGCAAGCTGAACACGGGATGGTGAGTTGATTCATCTGGTTACTGGTTGATTTCGAATTGTTTAGGACTTTGATGTTTCTATTGATATCGGAGGTGATGCTGGAAGTGGCTGTGGCGGAAGCGGCTGTGGAGGTGGTTGTGGAGGTGGCTGTGGCGGCGGTTGTGGAGGTTAGGATGGACGTCCCGTGCTGCATTGCGTTAACAAGTATAGACTGGGACTGCAAGTAGACTGGGACTACTTAGCATGACTTGGATCGAATCAGATATCTAATCAGATATTCAACTGTAAATGTTTATCAACCGTATTGTGAAGCTCAGTTGATGCCGTAACGGTAACAAGGGTAAACGGAAACGACACAGCCCTCCAAAATTCTCTAATCAAGTCCGCGTTGGGCGTCTATTATGTCTCAACCTATGCTATGACACGACCATCGAGTACCATAATCATCCGCAATTTTGTCGGGAAAGCTATCTATCTCGACGTCGACGTCGAGAGTAAGGTCTGTCGACTCAAAGACCTCATTGCCCACACTTCTTTACATCTCGCGCGGGGAGTTCGGTTACGGCTGGCATTCAATGGGCACGAAGTCAGAGACCACAGACGACTCTCATACTACGGAGTCTCGCAGAACAGTGTGCTCAATATCTGTACGTGTAAACTCGTGACAGCTATCTTGAAAATTTACTTTGCAGTGCCGCCTTCAAAATCTCCCAGTCTTCGACTATGCTGTCACTCCCCACAACGCGCCTTCACCATAGAAATCGATCCAAATATCACCGTAGCCCAGCTCATCGACGAAATTAGCGTCGAAGAGAAGATTTCCGTGCACGGACTCGATTATATCACCTCGACTGAAGACCCCGACCTAACTGACGCTGTTGCAAGACCTTTGCTTCCATTGCTTCCAAAAGATGCGTATCTAAAGGACTTTGCATTAGAAGGCACGATATACGTTCGACTGGCTCCGCCGCCTTTGCCCCCTCCACCCGAATTTACGGTGACGGTCGAACAGTACGATGATGGGAAAAAGTGGCCTGTCGATGTTCAGCCCGAGCTAACAGTATCTCAGTTCCGTCAGGCTGTCCAGGAGCAGCATGGTTTCTCTGTCAATCATGATGTACTGATCCTGGTCGGTAAAGAAGTTGTTGGTGAGGACTTGACCATTTGGCATCTTGGTTTCACACCCGATTGTACAATCCATGCAGGAAAGCGTTCTTGTTCGCGTCTTATCAAGGCTGATGAACGGTCTAGTTCCTTTCTTGTTGTTCAATGTCGAACTTCCGGATATCAAGACCTTTGAGTATATGCGTTTGCATCCCCTGACACCTCTTTCAAAAGTACGCAAGCGGCTGAAGAAGCAGCAGAAGAAGAATCCTTCGTCGAAGCAACTTTCTCTGCATCGGTATGGTTTTACGCTCGATGGACGGGCCATCCTTAAGGAGTGGCAAAATCTATGGGAGATTGATCTCGTTTCTGGATCTACGATATATCTGCGTAAGAAACCGTTTATAGTACTCCGTTGGGTCCCTCTCATTCACCTATAGGCCAACGTACAATCAATATCACCTTCCAACTGGACGATGAACTTCCTATTCAGATGGACGTTGAGAAGGACGATACGATTGAGGAGATTCAAGAGGAATATGAACTGATAACGGAGAAGGACCCGTTACCACGGACTGCAAAGATCTACTACCGAGATAAGCTGTTGGACAAACGCACGACTATAAGGCGAGAGGGAATTGTTGGCGGCGATGTGTTGCGCTGTGTTTCCTGCCCATGGGTTCGACCTCAAGCTCCAGGACCCAGCACTGGCAGACCGCAGGAAGTGCACTCGAATGCCATTGCCTCGAGCAGTCAACAGCCTGCTAATGCCATTGTTTCGAGCAGTCGACAGCTTAATACCCCCCTCCTGCACTCTAATGCTATTGCTTCAAGTAGCAGAGCCTGATACCCACCTTTGAGCTTAGTTTACATCTACTGACACTCGTTTTACATCTGTCGTTCATTAGTTTGAGAATTTGTTTCCGGCGTGTGTGTTTGTAACACGTGCACGTGTGCCTCGAGAAACCGACACCGACGTTTACAGCCATTCAGAGCGTGTACGCTGCGCCCTCAGCGTAGTAAAGTGCTCTGTGATGTCCTTCTTAATATCAGCTATCAAGTCCCTTGCATACCTCTCAGTTCCCATCGTAATATGTCGACAAGCATCAGCGTCGTCGCCTACAGCTCGTTATTACATCCGTCTGGGGCTCTATCTGGGTTGTATGACTGCAGTTGCTACCTGTGCGGCATTTGTCGCTGTTGGAATGTCCCTGGTCGGACGAAAATACGATGTGAACTACGTGGTTGCGAGGACGTTCTACGCAGTCGCTGGTAAAGCACTAGGCATCTCGATCGTAATCGAGGGTGAAGAGTATCTGAATACTAAGCCTGCAGTACTCATGCAAAATCATCAAAGTATGCTTGATATCCTCTTCGTTGGCGGGTATGCCGGATTCTTCACAATGTTATGGGTCTGATGGCTATTTTCAGGTTGTTCCCAACGAGAGCATGCATCATATCGAAAAAATCATTACAGTATTCCCCTCTCGGACCATTCATGCTTATGAGTGGAGCGATATTTATTGACAGAGGAGACAATGCGCGAGCGGTTCAGTCTCTCCGAGCGGCAGGTCAGAAGATGAAAGCCTCGAAACTAGGTCTATGGCTATTCCCAGAGGGTACACGACATAGTTCAGAAGAAACCAACATGCTACCGTTCAAGAAGGGCGGTTTCCATCTCGCTATTCAGAGTGGTCTGCCCATTGTCCCGGTCGTGACAGAAAACTATTGGCGGATCTATCACAAAGGTATCTTTGATTCTGGTGTTGTTAGGATCAGAGGTATGGGTTTCCCCAACATCTCGGCCAGCGCTGACGAATTACCCCAGTCCTGCCCCCAATTCCGACAGTGGGACTTGGTCCAGAGGACGCGGGTGCCCTTGCGACACGCGTTAGAGAACAAATGTTGGATGCTTTACGTGAAATATCCGTACGTGCTACCGGGCGTTCAAGGCCTGAGATACCCCAACGCGTGCAGCCACCGAGAACGATCCCTGAACCGTCGTTGGTTGTTCAAACTGCCTCGCCTCGGATTTCTGAACCTGATCAGATGCTTCCGTCGTCTGCATCGACTTCATCGTTGGCGGATTCGCTGACGAGTAGTAAGTATCAGATGAGCGAGAATGGGGCGGACACAGAGGAGGATGAGGGCATGGTTCTTGTTGGACGACCTTCATAGATTTTTGGTTCTGGATTGTATACAGATTGAATGAACGTGTTAGAAGTAATGTATGTATTTAATAGGTGTCAGTTTGAACGACCATGGAGGATACTCAATGGATAACATGTGCCCATACAAGTTACAACGAGATTCATCGTTTGTCCTTTTCTCGGATGTTATTCTTACTCTGAGTCTCCACCACCTTCTGTTTGTTCGTTGCAGACCAAAGCCACCACTGGGTTGCCAACCCTAGCACAATGAAGACGGTCATGCCGATTCGCGTCGTCAGGTTTTGGGACGGCGCTGCAACTGGTGGTAGGTCAGGATTGGAAGATGAATATATGAGTGTGACGGCCATGAAGCCAATAGCACTTGTAAAACGATGTTAATCGCAGCCCAAAGAAAAAACAAAACGCACGAGCTTATCCAGGCTGCTGGAACTGCCTGAATTGCTGTACTGCCCTAGATACACGATGGGATTCTGAATGAGTGAGATGCGCCAGAGCGTACCTGCAGAGAATCATGATCATGTCGAATACAGATCTCTAAAGAAGAGCAGGCCATGACTGTGCTAAAAGATGAAAGCAGAAAGGCATTGAATGTTATTGGATGGCGCTGTGGGTGGTATCCATATGATATCAGATAGTCCAAGCTGTTGCGTTGGTTAGCTGGGTCACGGCGAAAGGAAAGCAAATACAAGAATTTTGAGAGGAGGACTCCCTGAACTTTCCGAGACGAGGAACATGTAGAAGTCATGGTCGAACAGCAGTTGATCATGTGACGCCTAAATCGGAGACGAGTCAAACACCAATCATGTGACGCCTAAATGGGCCAATTACCGCATACGGTACCCCACCATCTCAGCTGGGACTGGATAACACTTCAAATGACTCTCGTATTGACGTTGTGTCAGATGAGTAGGGCATGGTATAGATAAATGCGCATCACTTGAGATAGACGCTTCACTAGCAAAGTTGCACTGCCTCTGTGCAAATGTCGCGATGCTAGATAACTTCGTTTGAGGTCTAAGGAAAACCACGTAAATCCGATACTGACTAGGATCTTTCTCCATTCGAGTTAGCTTCGGGAATTCTGATATTCAACTGATATTGTATATGTTACTTAAACAGTGGATGTTCTTCCTTGGTAAAGATGATGGCGCACGAACAAGGTCCTCATCAGACGACACGACCTCTCAAGCGAGTAAGAGGGCCTTACCGGGCTTGCCCAACTTGCAGGTATGCCCTCATTCATTTCGGTATCAGAATCTGACAATCGAATATCAAAGGCGATTGAAAATTGTGGGTGGTATCTTTGGCAATAAAGCTCCAAGATTTAACCAGTTTACATCAGAGATGCGACCGAGAACGGCCTTGCTGTCATCACCGTCCAGAAGATGGCTACCGCAGGTACCAAGTGCAGACTTTGGAGGACACAGTCTCTCTATTAGAGGCTAGACTGCGCGAGCTAGAAACTCCTGACATGTCGATTCCATCTGTGATGGTACATGACCTGTATCCGTTTCATGCTACCGCCCACTCTCAAGAGCGGAAGCAAACCGATGACAGGGACAAACCCGAAACCGACGAGCTTGCGGCCTGTGATCCAGCTCCCTTTCGCTTCAGACCTCACGATCTCACTCTCATGCTCGACCCCAAGAGCTTGGATGCATTAAAACCAATGGGCGGTGCGAATGGCCTCGTTGCTGGACTCGGCACGCATCGCACAGTTGACTTGTCTACCCAATCCTCAACACGGAGTGAACACGGCTCGGGCGATGCTGGACCAGGTAACAGCATGGGCGCGGATATCCGGATTCGATGTTTCAATTGCCACACGGATACAACACCACTATGGAGGACAGATGACTACGGACATAATCTCTGCAATGCATGCGGTGAGTAAGTTCAATCACGGGCTTTGGAACTAACTCAGTACTAGGTCTTCACTACAAGCTGCACCGTAGACATCGCCTGACGCCCATATGGAGTGAGCGACGCATGCACCAGGCAACTTCATCTGGGAAACCAATGAATTCTGACACAGTGTTGATTCTTCCTGCGTTTGAAAGGCCTTCACAGTCCCAGTTCCAGTACAACACTCCTCCATTTGATGATTCCTATACGCCTAAAAGAACGTCCACCGCTGACGGACGCAATCAAGGTCGCAGTGATCGGTACTCTGGACCTTCACTCTATGCTCTTTCCTCAGCAGAAGGAAAACAGTCTCTAGACCGTTCAAACAGTCCCCTCGATACCGCTGATCCCGAGGTGGCAGGGGTCTCCGAACGCGATCCCAACAGATGGCGGAACGACTGTGAGACCATCCTCGAGGCATGCAAATTTCACGGCTCTTGTGCTGCATTGGCAATTTCGTAAGTGAATGTTGTATCAGAAACGCATGTATTGATATACTCTTCTAGATTTTGCACACCAATGTCGAATTTCCTGCCTCAAAACACAGTTGCGCATGATGTTATGATACTCACTCTGACATCTTCCGGCACGTTAGTTGGTCTTGCCTTGGTTTCGTATAACCGAGCGTCGGGGTTGAGTGATCACAACCGTATACGGTTACAGGCAAGCTACCCTTCTGTCTAAAGCAAGCTGATCTTAGCCGTCACGCAGGCAAAACCGTCCCTACGCTATCGTTTGCTTACACTCCTGCCAAACGTGTGGGTATCACTGTAAGCTCTGGTTAGATTAATTCTATGATCTGATTACTTGTTTGCAGGACAGTTGCTCTAGTCTTCACAACGTTTCTGGCATCCAGTTGGGGTAGCGATGCATCTTCTTACGAGTATACGCAATTTCTTCTGCGTGTGTGGTCTATATGCGGGGTGATTTCGATCATCGCTCATCTTTGCGGCTGGATACTGTTATCTTTTTAATTTAAGCCCAGGGTTTGAGGCCTACCTAGGTTTATTTGTATACTACTAGTTGCATCATAACTTTCGAGCGCAAATTCCGACATTCTATATCTAATTCCATTTCGCTCGAACGTGGGGTATTCGAATGGTCCGAGCTGGTAGTTGCCAAGTGTTTTCAGAGGAGCGCCTTCAAGATAGCGCAGGAGGAGAAATATGATCACACCTAATGCTTCCGACGGTTCTGTACCCTTCATGGCCAATCGTAGTCAAAACAAATCCAAAGTAAGCGCACACCCAGAGCGGTCCACGTATAAACGCCAGAACGTCCCACGGACTCCACAGCGCCGATCTGGCCAAAATGGTGTGAATTTATTTCCCAAGGACCCAAGCCCTAAATCCGCGAAATTTCGCACGAACCCCTAGCTTCCCGGGTACTGACAGCTGTCGATCGCGCGGGACCTTTGATACACCGGATGCATGACACCTTAAGATCGCGTGTCCAAATCAAAACCTAGATATAGTATTAAATA
>QLOY01010916.1:0-17335 GCA_003313965.1 Megacollybia marginata
GCTATAGCCTACACTTGAGTTAAGGCTATCAGCTAGAGAAAGATCTAGAAATCATATGCAGAGTTGTGGTTAGCTATCGAGACAGATACGGCTAACTAATGATTCGGCTTAGTTCTAGAAATAGTACATGCAAAAGCTGTTCTAGTACTTAGGCATCAAATGAGTATTACTTCCTATCATATATGAATCTAGAACTTGTTACCCAGAGATACTTATGGTTGGATACATGACCTGACAAGAGAGGACTCGAATGGGTGACCTTCTCGAGGGCAGTTTGACTCTGACAAGTGAAGAGGGGTACATGTCATCCAAAGCCCAGACCATTCTAGAAGGAGATTGCTCCAAAAGCTGATTGAAGTTTCAAGTGATTGAAAGCCTAGAATGCGATCGCTCCACAAGTCTAGAACCAATCAATATATGATCAATCAAAAATTCCTTTACTCACTATAGAGGATTAGAAGGAGTTTCCACAAACCACCAAGACCAGCAAATTCATATATCAAGAAAGTAGGGAAACAGCAAGCTGGGAGGACATCTAGAAGAAAGTTGATAGGGAGTGGTGATCGATCTAGAAACCAGGAACATTGATAAGCAGGGATCGGTTCAGGAATGAGAATGTTCTCATCAGAAGCCAAGGATGACTGATGGTCTTGGAAGAGTTTCACCTATTTTGAGTATGCTTGGCAAGGGTATAAAAGGACAGCTGGTTAGGGTAGTAAACTTCAAGTTGTTTGCCTGATCTGGGCGTCGTAGGAGTAATCCATCGACAATAAGTGATTGTGTAATACTTCATGTGATTCAAGATTTGCTTGCTCAGGATTTGTCCTTTGAGTTGCGACTTGATTTGTGCTTGATTTTGTGATACATTGTTGAACTGTCATTGGTTGAACTTGATTGAAATTGAACTGAATTGTCATACTAAAGATTGACCTGTTGTGATATTGATTGAGTCTCCCATCCACACCACTTCTAGAAAGCATAAAGCTTTCAACCCGATTGATAGAACCACGAGCTATCGTAATTCTAGAAATCCAATACAAGTGTTATCTCTCATGTTCACGCGAGTTCTAGAAACCTCACAATCCTCTTTCCCGAGTCTCACACCTTTGGAACATCAAAGTGGTAGTGTGTCTATTTGCATTAGTGTTCTTCCCGCAGTGCTCTCTGTTGGGTTGATCATTGCTTAGTCATCAACTAGCCCCGCACCTTAGCTTCGCTCTAGAGTGCATTCCTCATCACCACGGCTCCCAGCTGGCTTGGGGTGGCCTAGGCTCACAGAAAACTAAGCCCGAGCCTGGACATACAGCTCAGGCTGGCTCAGGCTGGCTCAGGCTGGGCTCAGGCTCAGGCCACAGCTCACTGTGTACAGCCTAATGAGTGTGACACATGTAACTCGGAGCTATAAATGGAATGTTAGTCTCATTGAAGTCTCAACAAACACATAAATCTTCCCTTACAGAGTGGAAAGGGACCTTAAATTGTCAATTCGGACCATTATCAAAGCAGCTGACATGGGAATCAACCCACAACTTGAAGCATGTCCTTCCTAACTGCAACGCAAATATAGAAGCCCTCGGATGTCTCCGAGGTTGAATACCCCAATTAGGAAGGTGTCAACTTGAAGGAAAATAGAATGACGTGGAAGGCCGCGGCCTGAGCCACGGCTACGGTAGGCGAGAACGCCGCGGTTCGATTTAGCTACCGGACCACGATCCGGCGTCCGACCACATGGACATATGATATCCTTGTGTCGACGCCTTCGTGTCGATGCCTTTGTCTTGTGCCATTCTAAGTGTGATACAGCTGTAACCAATGTATTTTATATGTACTACAATATTACAGCTCATGTAGAGACTCTGCAAGTACCTTTGCCATTCTGCCAAATACCTCCCAAGCACTGTGTGCATCAATTGGCGGTGATCCTATCATTTCGTAGGCAGTCTGTGCCGCTTGATCAAAGGTCCGTGAAACCCAAGACAAATGATCCTCTCTGGGTCCAACCTCCTCGTTCAAATACTCGCGAAGGATTGAGACAGCTTCCTTTGGAACAGGGATTCAACAATCCAGCCCACAAAGAAGCTGGGGGTGCTGCATGGCATAGTTCGGGCTAACACCAGATGGCATGCTTTTGTCTGCCTGTTTGCGGACTTGATGATTGTTCCACCACTGAGAGAAGTCATCCATCTCAGCTTGAATGAATGGAACAAAAATCCAATAGAACAGAGAGCTACATGTATATAAGTCAGTCTTCAGGTTATAAATGACAAATTGGCATACGCACGTATGAAAAGAGACATTGGGATCAAACAAGTGCCTCTCTCTCCCTTGCAGCAAAAATTCTTTCAGATTGATGCCCAATTTCTCTAAGAACCGTTTCCAAAACCCCTCAATGACTGTATTGTGAATGCTTTTGAGGATGACATGGAAGGGAAAGACGGCAGGATCAATATTTGGCGCAAACACTTCTCTGTCATCATCTGGCGTCAACACGTCACTTTGCTGTCGCGTCGCTGACACTTACCTGAGGGCAGCCATGAAGGCATACATCCACCCAATTTCTGATCCTTTGTCTGTGGTTAGCTGAATTGGTATGCCTTGGAGGTAAGATAAACATATGTGTCAAAATTATGGAAGTACTCACATCCTGTTATCAGCACGAAGTCGAGGAAGAAATGGCCAAGAGCAGCCGCAGTTCGGCAGTCAGGTAGCAGCTTCAGGTACAAAATTCGATCTGTCCACTTGTCTTTGTAGCCATACATAGGCAAGCCAATCTCTCCCATACGCAAACCAAGTTGAGCCATTTTTTCATGTCCGTCAGAGGAAACCTCATGGAATGGGCCTATTGCAGTAAGTGTTTTACGGGGAATGCGTATATTCTTTTTCCCTGGAAAGCGAGTGGTGAATCCTACATCAAACTCCTCATGCATGATTGCATTCACGGTGTCGCTACAAGAACCAGGTGTGTGATCATTTTGGCTATTGTTCATGCTCACTTACCGAGGTACTAGAATCAACTTGTTTTGCAATTTGCTTCGTATATAGTCTGGCCCGTTTCCTTGACGGGTATCCTTGTCCACCTCATCGATAATTGCTTGTCGTATCTCTCCTTCAGAGTGCTTGCCGTTTTTCTTGTTACGTCGGACTGATGGAATCTCTAGCTCTCGTTCAATCTCATTCAATTTTGTGGTTCTGAGCATTGGTAAGCCTAAGAATGACGGCCTGAGGTCTTGTTCTTACTTGATAGAATAACCCAGATCGTGAGCAAGGCCTGCGCACTTCTGAGCCTGGCTAAGACCTTGCTGTACATATTCCAGCAGCTTTGATTTAAGGACGTCATTCGCTGGGCCTGAAGAAAAGACAATGTAAGCGCTATATCTGATTCCAGAATATGAGATTGTATTCACAATTTTTTAGGCCATAGCCATTTTTTCCTGTGCGATTGGGCATATGAAATATATGAAACACTTTCGATCGGTGGCCAATCACGCGTGACACCAATTTTCTCTCTCTTATCGTCTCTATTTCAAGTATGGACAACACCAAAAAAAGTGACTGCGAGGACTGTGGAGGCAACTTCCCACTCAAATCCACTGATGATCTATGTCATAAGTGCACCAAGCTCAAACTACATGTGCGCGAATCGCCTGATTATGTAGATATAATGGTAGGATGCTTGCGTTGCTACATACATCAAAAAAACTTAAATCTTTAGACATGGCCGCAATGTGTTATCTGTGGTGTAACTCGTCGCAATGGTATGAGTGCATCAACACCAGAAGAGCAGTGCTGTGGAAGTCAGAGCTGCAAGCGTGTTCTCAACCAGCGCTTAGGCCACGATGGTATATTTTTTTCCTGTGAATCTCTCTCATAGCTGACCACAGTATCCAATAGAAACTGTTACCAATGTTCCGCAGTCTCACCAGGATCGTGCAGCACAAACAAAACAACGGTTTCGTCTTGACACATCCACCAAAAATATGAAGCCAACGAATAACATGACTACTGCTGACTTGTTGGAGCATGAGAGCGGTGGTGGTACCCCTGGAGAAGAGCTGATTGCTGTTGGCTACACGGTAGATACCTCCAAATTCAAAGGCCCCTGATGTTTTATATATAGGCTCGATTGAAAAACAGCAAAACGACTAGTACAGATTTAGGTTTGGCATCTTTACGCTTGGCAAGATCACTTCCTATGCCCAGTAAGTGTTGTCTTTGATATCCAGCCTAATTTAATTTGAATACCATTGCCAGCGGTAATGGAACGCATACTGAAGCATATCAATATTGAGTGGACTCGTAATAATGATAGAGCTCCTTTGGAGCTGTAAGATTTTTTGTGTTCTAGTCAACACTTTTCTGACACACTGTTAGAGCTGAGGTATCATTACGCTTCACAGGTAACAAGCCTCCTCTGCCCAACCATGCAACAGTTACTCTTGATGAGTTCTACCGTGCCCACTCCAGTTCCAATCATATCAGCTGGTTTATGGACACTAGCACGATGCCAGCTGCCTTCAAGCCACTTGCAAAGAACCGGCTGGTTCCTTTGATGTGTGTTGAGCTCTATATTGACACCGATGCTGTATGCTTTTAATTCATACTGCTGTTGCCTAATCTAAGCAATATACCTAGTATAATCGACGCGTTGATACTGAAAGAGGTGATGCTGAGCAAGACAATGCCCCTCAGTCTCGTGTTCTTGCCAGTATGACAAATTCCTCTCGCAAACGTCGCACCAAAGGGATGGAGCCTCCTACAGGGATTCCATCTACAAAGCGTGCTAGGACTGCTGGTCAGTATTGCCATTCTTGTATATTATCAATACTCAAGTAATTTTAGCCGTGTCAACTGCATCCTTACTTAAAGGATCTACTTTTCGAGCATCTCAACGTACCGGCCTGGCAGTAATCCATGCACAAACTCCTGTTAGTTTGGAGAAAATTGTTGCCAGTCTTGATCCCATTACTGGCGAGGCAGAATTTATCAAACAGCCTGGGGCCTTGGAGGCTCAAATTCGTGATGAACCATTCAGCAAAGGTACGATGAAATTAGCCTTTGATGTAAGTACCATTTAGCCGTTGGTGTTCAGCTCAGATAGCCGCTACTAGATTACCCTCAGCAACGGAGAACGTCGAGTTGCAAAACGATTTTACAAGCTCTCCGAAGATTCTACTGATGATGATGACATTCCAATTAGTGTAGAGGAAGGCGACATCCAAATTCAAGCCAAACATGAACGTCTTATATTGGGAGCAATGTTCCTGAAAAAATTCATGAATTTGGCCGCTGAAGCCAAGGTCAATGTTTACAAACGTAGGTGTCTATTCAAGGCACTGCTAACTATGGCTCAGACATTATGTAGCTCTTATAATTGCACCATCCTACCTTGCTAAGGAGAA
The DNA here is from genome assembly GCA_003313965.1 of Megacollybia marginata. Classification (NCBI taxonomy): domain Eukaryota; kingdom Fungi; phylum Basidiomycota; class Agaricomycetes; order Agaricales; family Porotheleaceae; genus Megacollybia; species Megacollybia marginata. The sequence goes on from QLOY01010916.1 coordinate 5,400, forward strand.
AGGTACGCTTCCTAGCCCCACTTCTGGTTTGGAAGCAATAGATGAGAACGGAGGAATCACCTGGCTCATTGAAGAGAAACGCTCTACTGTTGTTCAACGGTTCTCTGGTACTTTGAGTCATACCCGCCTCAGAGAGGATTTGCCAAGTCTTACGGTTGAAGCATTTGCGCACTTTGCTTTCGGTCATAGTAACAATACATACGTCTTTGCTGATTTGCAAGGTACGCCCATTTTTGGCTAAGTCCCCATGACTGATATGGCTCAGCAACCCCTGCTCGTGTAAATGGTGAAGATGGTCTTATACTGTTTGACCCGATGACTCACACTGTCCATGGGTACGTCTCTATCTTGATAGTTAGTATCCTCTTCATGCAATCAGCAGCGCATCGGGTATTGGAGATTTTGGCAAAGAAGGGATGGAAACCTTCTTTCGAGGGCATGAGTGTGGGCGTATTTGTCGAGCTTTGTCCCTCCACAAGGAATACCCTTTGGAATTTGGTGAGGACACGGATCTTGATGCTAGAGCTGGGAAAGAGCACACTGGCACTGGCAGCGATGACGACCAAGACCTCCAAGTCTATGGTTAAAACATTAACTTATGTGAGCGTCACAGTGGTTAAATGGTTGTTGAGTTTATGATATGATTTATGCCCTATGTTTAACTATGAATCTATGTCTATGCTATAGTATCAAGTAACGAAACAAGTCTTCTTGCTGGTAACTTGCACAGACGAACGTCTCGGGCTATCCGGGCAGGGCACATGTTGCACTGTTAAGCTAAATCGAACCGCGGCGTTCTCGCCTACCGTACACGGCCTACGGCTTTGTGAATCCCAAGCCTGAGCCTTGAGCCAAATGGGGCCGTCATTTAGGCTCGGCTCAGCTTGGCTTCAGGCGGCTCGGCTCGGCCGGCTTGGCGGCTTCAGCCGAGCCTACAACATCACTACTCCTAAACCAAGCATTGACCAAGTGCCGAATAATAATATCACACCCGCTCATTCCATTGTCGGGTCCGCTCCCTTGTTATGTAATACCACTGCTAAATCAATCTCATTGCAGGTCTAAACCGGCTCTCCTTCACAACCCGTCTGCTCGGAACGCCCTCGATCCCAGGATGCATACAACATATGACTGAGGCGATGACTGAGTGATGCAGACGAGCGCTTTATGCGTTGGGCGTCGGGCATCGTAGACTAGTACGATACCAAAAAAAAACATGCGCAAAAAAGTCGCAGTACTCCCACGCACAGACCGCAGACCCCATGAAGCTTCCCAGGGCTAAAGCGCTGGCGCTCTTGACCACAACGACGTGCGTTTTGTTCATACACACTCCGTTCTGAGCCACCGCTAGATAGACCCGACTGACGAAGAAGACCTTGAAATGGCAATTAGAAGAAAGTTGGTTATTGTTGGGGATGGTGCTTGTGGAAAGGTTGCGTTCTGCGCTGTGTAGCTATTGTTGTTGGCTAACGAGAATGAACCAGACTTGTCTTTTGATTGTGTTTTCCAAAGGGACGTTTCCAGAGGTAGGCTTGTCTTCGGTATTATTTCTTGGTTGCTAATGACTGTAGGTCTATGTCCCAACGGTGTCCGAAAACTACGTAGCCGACTCGGATGTAGAGGTGCACGGTAAACACGTCGAGCTAGCTCTCTGGGATACTGCAGGCTAAGAAGACCATGACCGTCTCCGACCAACAGTGTTCGAAAACTACATAACCGATGTAAAGGTGGACAGTAAACATGTCGAGCTAGCTCTCTGGGATACCGCAGGCCAAGAAGACTATGACCGTCTCCGACCGCTCTCCTATCCCGATTCTCATGTTATTCTCATTTGTTTTGCGGTCGACAGTCCTGATTCGCTTGCTAATGTCAAAGAGAAGGTGAGCCCGTTGTGTTGTAGCGAACGAGGCACTGAGAAAGCCGCAGTGGATATCTGAAGTGATGTACTTTTGTGCTGGGATACCAATCATACTTGTCGGTTGCAAGAAGGATCTTCGACGTGATCCCAGGACTATTGAAGGGCTTAGAAAGACCAGCCAGAGGCTCGTAACCCCGGAAGAAGTCCGTGGCGCTCATCTGCTTTGCTGACAACTAACGCTTCGCAGGGCATGGCAGTGGCTTCACAGATTCACGGCAGATATTACCTGGAATGCTCGGCTCGCACAGGTGAAGGCGTTCGTGAGGTCTTCCAATATGCTACTCGTGCGGCGACGCTCACGATGAAGAAAAAGTGCGGGAAGCCGGGATGCATGATCTTGTAGGCCGTATCGTTCAAACGAGTATCGTGCTGCTTTGGAAGGTTAAAAAGCCGTTCTCAACCAATTTATTGACTAAATATTACTCTGTAGCCCGACACTCATGACGACGCTGAAAATTCACTATGTCTTTCTCCTCCGAAAAATTCTAGTCCCATTCGCGTTCTTGGATATGTAAGGTATCGATCCCCCAAGTTTCGCCGCCGTTCTAAAGATTTTGTTAGCATCACTGCCTTGTAGGGACCAGAATCGAAAATCGGTGTTTCTCGATGCAAACAAAGTTTCTCCATCGCCTCACATAGCCCTATCGCGCTGTTTGTCTCTCGTAACAACTCGTGGCTCCCGATGATTGATGAGTTCTTTGGGTCACCTGCGCTGCCAGATATCGTGGCAAGTTCTATTTTTCTGCCGTTCTTGACAAATTCTCATCAATATGCCATCTAGCCATTAGTAGTTGCGGCGTCATTCTGCATCCCGGTGACCGCAATAAATCTTCACAGAGATCGAATGGGTGATGCACTGCCGAATGGTTTGTAAACATCTCGAGGGCGTTTACTTACGGCTAAGGGAGCGAGAGGTGTAGGCGGCGGCGGCTTGGGCTTGAGAAGTAGGGGACGGGAGGCGAGAGTACCGGTTTCGGGACGGGTCAGTATGCCACAGGCGGATTTCTCAACAGAAACCCACTATAGGCTTACATCATCTATAATACCTTTGCGGCACGAGACGCACACACCCTATTTGCAACTACTACTAGGTAGTAAACAGCTTCGACACCCGAATAGAATGCGACATCTTAGGAAAGTCGACACATTAGCCCGTGCAATTATAGCCTGAGGATGCTGATCAGGGTCGCTATTGTCGGAATCGGAATCGTCTTCGCAAGTTCCGAGTAGTGACACAGAGTGACGCAGAGTGGAGCTGAGAATGGCCACATGAGGAGGATGTTTGTGTTTGTTTGCCTTCTTATTTGAAAGATCACCGTTGTTTCTAGTTCTGCTTCACCTACGTATACCCCTCCTGACCTGATCTCGTGCTGCTAATTGGCTTCCGTCAAACAAAAGATCCGATTGGGACGACTATTGCTTTTGATGACAGACACAGTACACGAAAACTAGGTTTAGAGTCATAAGGTTGACATGCGAGGTTTATCCATCGCCGAACCATCTTAGGACTTACCTCGAGCTCTTAATCGAGCGGTATACTCTGTCTCAATCGTGGTCATTGGATCATGTATGGTACGTTCAACACGATAATTACAGCCTTGAGGCTCGAGCCTTCGAGTCGGAAGCAGTAGAGACTGCTTATCCATTCCTAATCAAGTGGCTTTCCAAATCTCGAGTTAAAGACTACATACAAGATGTCCCGATTGTCTCTGTGCAAAATTGGATGTGTTCGTCGCCGATTTGCCAAAATACGAGGATACCACTGACAAAAGCACGCCTGTGAAACATCGTTTACCGGCAATAATTTGTCCTTGCCGGTACGACAGTGTACTCGTCTCACGCACGTTTTTCATTTGTGCCGATGTCATACAGAATCTGATTTTACGCTGTTTTCTGTTCTTCTCGTCCCCAGCCGGGAAGCATGGCATTGACAAGACCCACGCGACTGCTGCATCGACCGATAGAAGGCTTCTGCTGTCACGAGAATTCGCGAAACACTGTTCATGTTGACTCATTGGAAACTTTAGCGTGCTTTAGTCTGTGCCTGGTGAGTATCGCCTTCCTTTCTAACACATTATTCCTCAGTTTGGTTTCATGAAGTCATAACTGAAGGTTTGATTATTCCCTGCTGTTCCATCTTTGCCGTACGATCGAAGATCGTCTCTCTTTTATCCCGGGCCTGATCAGATTTAGAGTTTTCTCGGATCCTCGTCAGCAATGACGTAGCAGAATAGCCTCGGGTCCGATAGCGTTTTCCCTCCGAGGTCAAATTTGGTATGTTGTTTTAGCGTTCTCTGACCATACTTGCAGCACCTCTCAGCTAACCAGCAAGCCAAAAGACTTTGTTGAATAAACCAATCGAAACATCTAGCGCTTCCCATGACGCAAATTGATGGACATTCGATCGACGATTGCTAATCCGCACAAAGTGCACGACTGCATTTAATTTCTGTTAATCATACACGCGATTAGACATCTTTCTTGCGTGCCCACTATCAGTGTTTCAGCTGTCAAGGTATCTTTTGACATCATTACCGCGGTACTACAACTGCCGAGGCTTTCGTCAAAATATTGCAGTGCACTCAAAATCGTGTGTTCTACCATTCATTGGGATCCTTTTTTCATAATTGCGAAACAGTGTAAGCTTGATACAATTGTGGTTCCTCCGTTCTCATCACAGAACCTCGCCTGAGAACGGAGTCCCGAGTCCCTGTTCTATCACTGAACAGCCTAAACCGATGACAAAAAATACCGATGCTCCACTCCAACGTCATTAATCACTGATTCTTGAACGTCTCAATGTCAATGTTGCAGATGAGGCGAGCTGTTCTTTGTTTTTTTTTTCAAATCTCCGTCATTGGACCTCGCGATTCGTCGAAAGTGTGTCATAACGCGCCATCTTTATCTGACGTATCATAGCAGGATGGTCAGGATAAAAGGCCAGAGACAAAGTCGTAGAATCCTCATCCCCAGCTCACTCAAAGCAAAGGACCTCCAGCATCTCAGCAATGTTGTTCTCTCAAGTCGCTTCATTCGCACTCTTCTTCTTGAGCGTCGGCTCTGTCGTCGCCAGTCCCACCCCGGACGAGTCTGCGATCGTTGCAAGACAGGACGAAGCCAGCATCACGTCTATCCTTACCACTTTGCAAGGACAGAACAACGGTACCCTCGCTCAAATCAGTAGGTCTCTCCTTCTACCGTGCTACCATTGTCTCTAAGATCTGTGTTTTAGCCAACCTCGTGAACTCTGGCGGTGCCAACGACGCCAGCATTACTCCCCTCATTACGGAGCTCGTCTCCTCCTTCAGTACGGCTTCCACCTCGTTGGGAGGCCTTTCTCCTAGCCGCCGCCACTTGAAGAGAGACGTTGTTGCCGATGTCGCCTTCCTCTTGGCCTCCATCATCTCGGTCAGTGATCGTCGGATTTGGTCAATGTCAACTGACGTCTGTAAAGGAGTTAGTGGTCGCTCTTAACTTGCTCGTGAGTGTCAAAACCATTTTGACAATCGAGGTCCTTCTTGCCTCGGTCGACGCTGCGGTCAAGACGCTGCTTGTCTCAGTCAACATTTTGGTCGCTGGGGTTTTGGTCGCTGTGAAAGGACTGTAGGTTGTCTCTTTCTGTTCTCATGCAGTCTCTTCACATTTGGTCTACTAGACTCGCCGATGTCTCTAGCATCTTGATTTCTCTCGGTTTCACCCTCACGACCATTCTTCTCGGACTTTGAGTTATATATGCTACAATGATTGACGGACTGTTGTTTTTTTGTGAATGAAATATATGTTGTCGTATCACGTTTATTACGCCCGGATATAAGTCGAAACCATCTTCCATCACATCACAGCCTCAGGGGAACGGACTCAGGAATAGCTGCACTATTTCAATCTCGTAATTCAAATACGGACTCAAAGATGCGGATGAAGTTATATGTCAAACTCGAATTCGCCTGACCGTACAATGCGAGTTGGTGGTATGAAAAAGCCACTTTTCCCATCACCTCACTAGTGAAGAACGCTAGGTTAAGTATAACTTGGCTGCCGATCGTATAAAACGGTATATTGATAATTCATCATTGACATCCGAGTCGCAAATATATGTAGGCGTCAAGGTGGTAACACGAACCGTTTCCAACTCTGGCATAGTCTGAAAAATGTCCAGGGTAAGTGATGATTAGCTGCATGCAATTCAGGCTTCAGCAGACGGCAGTCCTGAGGCTACCAGCAATACTGGAGGGTTCAACCTCGGTAGCAGAAAGTGTTAATAGTAAGCGCACAAGGCGGTCGGGTATCCATACTCTCAGGCTCAAAGGGAGTGATTGTGAAATTCTAGGCAATTCAAGTTCTCAACGGTGGTGCCAGTGACGGAAGGAAAACTCTAGAGGAAGTTGGAATATAGAGACCTTATTCCACGGTTCGATATTCGCAAAGAAACGATGACGCGCTTGTCAGCATATTCAAAGACAACGTGACCTGGACTCAACTTGGACTTGACGGTCATGACCTCCTCTGAAGAAATTCCATACGCAATTGGCTCGGCTCTTGGTGATGCGGTAGACCCTACATCTCTTACACTCACTTGTTACTACGGCAAAACCAGCAATACTCGGATAGGCCAATTCTTCCCAATCCTCAGCGGACTAGATGCTAAATACGATAGCAAGTGGCGACCATCACGGTGACTAGGAGTGAATAGTACCTATACTTGCCTACTTACGCGACAAAAACTTTCCCCTTGCTTCCGGTACCTATACTGCCATCATCGGAGTCTCGGAGACGGCTGCAAGTGGAGATATACGGTACAGGGTGTCCGGATAGTTATTGCAGTGCTTGAATTCCTTGCAAGGGATCATATATCGATCATACACGATCATACACGTTCTTAGAGCTATACCTCTGGAGCACCAGAATACACCTCTTTGTACGATGATCCAGTGGTGAATCTTTTTACTGTGGCACAGATCTGACTCGGACCTTCACCGATTTCCGCGGACGCTTTCGTTCCGCGACTTCTGCCCGACCACAACGGCCGACAGCCGACGAATCCCTTATGCAATGTCTGGCAACCAGATACTTTGTGCAGGGTCCAGGACTTTGCTCGTCCATGGCTCGTCCCCTTTTCCTGCACACTCTTCATGGTGAAGATGTAAGGCTTACCAGCTCGATTCTTTCTCGTGGCTAACTACAACAATCCTGACTTACCCTCGGCTCACCTTGAAACAAGTTACAGCGCTCTGATCATGATATTCGGTTCCTAAACGGAGTTGAGCCGTATGCTTCTTCCCACGCCGTCCTGCCATAAAAGCAGGATCGACTACAGATTGGTCTCCTCCGTTTTGTTTGAATTTCCTCGATTTCTTTTTGCATTGATTCGTTGTCAGCGGAGCCCCTTAGGGTGTTGTGGTGGTGATCGCGGCCGTTCTTCACTGTCAAATGCTCAGTTGGTACTAGTCATTCAGATGGCGCTAATGTTGTACCAGGAAAACTACGAAGATCAAGCGGGCGGGTATCAGCGTAACCCCCATCCACTCCTAATATGCCCAATAAGTTACGCAAGAGCCAGAGCCGCAATCGCGGCGGTAGCAATCAAACCAGGCAGGTTCTCATTAAGAGGTTAAGATGTCGTACATCTGATGATGACTATGGTTGTCAGTCCCGTCATCATCATCATGGCTTTTGTTCGCATTTCGTTTTCGCTCACAATCCGATGTGTATAACCATCCTAATCATACTGGGCCCGTCCAGCACCGTTTTCAATAGAAACCCATTATAGGCTTGCACCATCTACAACTCCTTTGCAGGATGAGACGCGACGCACACATCCTATTTGTGCCCTATCTGCAATTGGTAATAAACAGCTTCACAGCGAATAGACTGCGACATCTTAGGAAAGTCGACACATTATAGCACGTGCAATTATAGGTCGCTGATTAGGGTTGTTTTTGCTGTCTGAACCGGAATCGTCTTCGCAAGTTCCGGGTTTCGCAGAGTGGTGGGAACGGGAGGATGTTTGTGTTTGTTTGCCTTCTTATTTGAAAGATCACCGTTGTTTCTAGTTCTGCTTCACCTACATATACCCCTCCTGACCTGATCTCGTGCTGTCAATTGGCTTCCGTCAAACCTCAGGGTCAAAAGATCCCATTGGGACGACCATCGCCTTTGGTGACAGACACAGTACACTCTTATCGATCTTATCAGCCAATCTTCACGCCCTCATCAAAGCCGTAGTACACGAAAACTAGACTTGATTAGTATTGAGTAGAGTCATAAGGCTGACGTGCAAGGCTTATCTATCGCTGCGGGGATCGTCTTGTCTTGTGTATCCGTAAGTCGCTCATTTGAACATATTATCACTTTCCCGAACTCCATCTTAGGACTTACTCCGAGCTCTTAATCGAGCGGTATGCTCTTTAATCATCGAATCCAGACAGTACCCTTGCAAAGCACAAAAAAGCGTAATTATACACACTGCTGCTTCAGCTTATCTTCAACAAATAGAACCTTTTGACCGAATGTGCAAAAGTATCAGAGCCACGGTCGGGCACCGAGTGACGTGCAATGCTCGTCCATTGCTGCCGTTGCATGTCTTGATTTCTGTCAATTATACGCTCTTGCGTGCCCCCTATCGGTGTTCTAACTGCCGAGGCTTTTTGTCAAAATATTGCAGTGCACTCAAATTGAATCGCCGTGTGTTCTACCATTCATTGTGATCCTATTCACAATTGCGAAACAGTATAAACTTGACACTACAATTGTGGCACAGAAACTCACCTGAGAACGGAGTCCCGACTCCCTAGCTCTGTCATTGAACAGCCTAGACTGATTGACAAAAAATACTGATAATCCGTCAACGTCATTGATTCTTACGTCTCAATGTTGCAGGCGAGGCGAGCTGTGTTCTTCAAACCTCTTCGCGATCCATCGAAAGTGTGCCATAATGCGCTATTTTTATCTGACGTACCATGAGGTACCATAGCATCTCAGTGTTGTTCTCTCAGATCACTTCATTCGCGCTCTTCTTCTTGAGTGTCGGTTTCTGTCGTCGCCAGTCCTTGGTCTACTAGACTCACCAATTGCAATCTCTCTGGCATCTTGGTTTCTCTCAGTTTCACCCTCACGGCCACTCTTCTTGGACTTTGAGTTGTTTATGACAGAGTGGAAGTACAGTAATTCCTAGCTTGTCCAAACACGGATTCAACTCGGATTACTACCCTAGTCTTTTCGAAGCAGCAATAGTCTGGGTGACTGGTCTCCACGTAACTATACCTGCCCTGACAATGTCGGTCGTTGTGACCTGGGGTTAAATTCAGTTTGCTGAGTTGGAATCTTGAATAATGTACACATATCCGCTGCCCGCCACAATTCGCCCCGAGGTCCATCCAGTACGAGTCCGAGGGAACAGTCGATAAGGCATACTCGGGAGAAGCAGAAGCAACGCCACAGAAGCCGATGGGCCGAACTTTTAGTCAAGGTTCAACGGCAGCTGCGGAGATTGTTAAACAATTGATTGCGATGGGTGTGCGGGCCTGTGCGGGCCCGCCGGGCATTGAACCGAGTACGTATTGAGTACGTCGGTGCGTTCAATTAATCAAAGGACTCGAGCTTATCTAGTTAAGGTCGAATCCAAAACAACGTCAACAGATATCTTGCCCAATCGGAGTTGCAAAAGAATAAGATACCCACTGAACGTTGAATGTTCAAATTTTCAAACCTTCATCCGAGACCGAACTGTCAGTGGTCCGTGGAGCTGCAATCCTTTTGTTGTTGTTTGTATCCGAAGTATATCGATACATATATAGGGTGCTAATTGTCGGCACCAAAGTATGTTAGGTACTTGGACAGCACTGCATATTGACTACTGCATCAGGAAAAAATATTTCTGATCCTGGCTGATCCTGACATCATCCTGACAGCCCTAGGCAATACCTGGAAGTCCTGCACTGGCCCTGAGGTATCCTAGGGTATCCTAGGTAATCTTCAGTTTAGGGATGTAGACCTAGTGAAGCCTGGGGATGTCCTTACAACAGCATAGAGCACCTTGAACTTGTCCTACAGCATCCTGAGCCACCCTCAGTTTTGTGGAGATGGCTCAGGGACAGTTTGAGAGTGGCTCAGGATAGATTCAGGTAAAACTCAAGATGCCCTGTGCTAAAGTCAAAATTTCAGGCTGACAGCCCTTGGCCATGTGAACACTGAGCACCAAGTAATCATGTACTGAATGATGGATGGCTGTCTGTAGAAGATATTGTAATAGACAGGATACACTGTGACTGGTCAAAATGGTGAATAAAAATACCCAAATAGAGGCTTGCCTGTTGCTTTGCATCAGGAAATTGACCTGAGTCAACCTGAGTCAACCCCAGTGACTTCATTGACCTCAGGTCAACTCAGGTTGACTCTAAGCAAGGACATGGGTTGGCATACCTAGCTGGGTCAAGGGAGCACTAGAGCAGTATTGCCATACTGTGGGTTGGTCAGTTGGTTCACCACCAGGTGGCAAAACTTTTTGGCCAAGCTCACAATTTCTGGTGGTTTTTCTGGGGGTATTGAATGATAATCTCAAGCTGTATGACCCATTTCATCTGACTGGGGCCTGGATGAATAAGTTGTGTTATTGACTGGTTATCAACATGTTACTAACCGGTTGGCTGGGAGGCAGGTTTGTGAGGATGTTAGAAGTCTCTGAGTCATGAAAATAGGAGTTCTTTGTCTGTTACAAACTGAATGGCAAATTGATACACACTTGTCTGAAAATAGCAAATTTACCCATATATGTCATAGTTCCCATATGTGAAGGTTGGTCAGTCAATCCCAGTGAAAATCAGTACGTGGTTTGCCGGCTTTGGCCAACATCTGCCAACCAAGGTCCAGTTGGCCGGCTTTTGCCAACACCTGTCAACCACAAGTCGGCTCTAGTTAGTACATGTCTTGTGTAACTATCTAGTAGTCTTTTCCAATACATATACATCTGATATACCCTCAAGGACTTCGACCAAATTCTTTTTGTCTGCATCATGTGATCAATTTGCTTCTTAAACTCGTATCACCACCATCTCCCCCATTCCAACATACAGTGACGAGAAAGGGGAGCTCAACAGGGCTGACGACGATGATGGCCATTACTCCTTGTCTTTCCTAGGCTCTCTGGTGAGTTATCTTTGGTAAGTCCCATCTTTCTAGTGGATTAACTCAGAATGACAATGACAATACAGTAGTGACAAATGATGCAATTTGGACGCGACAGAGCACAATGAGATGAGAGAAGATAGTGGCGATTTCTTCACAGTTGAAACGTAAGTCTTGTCTTTACAAAGCTCAAGCACTTACTTTCCTTTAGTCAGTTTCGTCCCCATGTTCTGTGCCATCACTCTCCCTGCACTACTGTTATCGCGTTGACGAGCTGAAGCACTCCATTGGTTCGCATTTCTTATATTCTACTGTATATTGTCTAATATATGGATAGGTTTTCCGTGTTTGTCTACACAGACGAGTTCGTCGACTGAGCATGAAGCTTTCAGGATTGGGGGAGGGGGAGTACATGCAGGAGCTAGGGACAAGAGCAGTATAATTTGTTGTAGTTGGATAGTGTGAATATATTAATTATTCTATCTGCAATACAACGATTATACTAGGTATAGGATATGTCGATATAAGCTGACTGAGGCTGACAAACGATGGCTGAGGTTGGCAAACAACGGCGAAAAGTCCAAGTATCCATCCTAGGCCAGCTTCTGTCGTCTTCTGCCAGCACACCTTAGGTGAGTTGACAGAAGTTGACAGAAGCTGGCCAACCACGATACAATTTTCACTGGGAGTCAATCTTCAAAGGCCTTAATTTTTTATACAACTCCTGGTACTCAATTGCTTAGTTGGTACCCCCTTGGGCTGGTATACAGTTAGGGTGGATGCAGATACAAGTGATGTCTGCTACCTGCTGTAGCCAGAAAACTAAATTTAAATTTAGATCAAACTTGTCAGTTTCAGTCATGCCTGCTTGCAACCAAGCTATACACTAGTTATATGC
>QLOY01010923.1:0-19096 GCA_003313965.1 Megacollybia marginata
CCGCTTGGCAGGAACAAGTTCGACAGGAACTTGAGCGGCTGAGACTCAGCTGTATACGATTCCACAACACATAAAGTACAAGTTCGTCCAGTTCTACCAGAAGCTTCTCATACTCTCATGCGAAGGTTGAGGGTCTCTTGGATCTCAGAATGATAAGGCTCAGTTGACTCAGCAGTCATTCGGGTAACTTAGCAAGCAACGGTCTGCTATGGCGCCTTCTGCCATAAAGGCCTGCGATGAGGACTGTCTTAGGCCGGGGTCACCCAGGTACTTAGCAACATTATTAGCAAGCAGTTGTTATTTGCAAGCAATCACGGTGCTGCATGCCAAGTATAAAAGCCTGTGGTGACTGCTCATCTCTACCCATCTGCTATTCACATTCTTCTGAAACATGTCTCCCATTCAAATCCTCCTGACTGGTGCTACTGGATACGTGTACGTGGTTTGCATGTCGCTCCTTCCGACTCACTGATGTTCTCCTCTCAGTGGCGGCACTGTCTTAACTCAACTGCTCAAATCCAACGATGAAGCGATCAAGAGCAGCCAGATCTCTGTCTTGATTCGCGGCACGGAGAAAGCAAAAGCATTCTCTGACGCAGGCATCAAACCTATCCTGTTCAACAGTCTAGATGAATCCGAAGTACTTGAAAAAGCAGCCAGCGAGCACGATAGTAAGTTGATATATGCTTATCTTATCAAGCAGTTAACCTTTTAACTTTCATCAGTCGTTATCCATACTGCATCCGGTTTCCATGCTGGTTCAGCAGTTGCTCTGATCAAAGGCCTTGGGAAACGCAAGGCTACTCACGGTGGAGATCCTCGCTATATCCATACATCTGGCACTTCCAACCTAGGAGACCAACCCATCACCGGTAAATACATCGAAACACGCGAATTTTCGGATAAAAACGACGATGTGTACTCCTACATGAAGTTCCGGGAAGCTCAGGGCTCTGTCTACCCGCAACGAACGACGGATATCATTGTCATCGAGACAGGACGCAAAGTCGGCATCAAAACACACACCATCATGCCACCCACAATCTACGGTCTCAGTCTGGGCACTATAAGTAATCCAAACAGACTCTCGATCCAGATACCTGCACTTATTCGTTCCGCGATCAAAGTTGGACAAGCTGAAGTCCTCAGTGACGGAAACGGAATCTGGGATTTCGTGCATATCGCCGATGTGGCCTTGCTATATGAAATCATCACTGCAAGAGCTATTAAGAACGAGCCACTTCGCGATGGAGAACGTGGCATCTACTTTTCGAGTACGGGAAGGTTTACTTGGAAAGAGGTTTCGCAGGGGGTTGCGGATGCTGGGTTCAAGCTCGGGGCGTTGAAGACCAGCGAGGTGAAAAGTATTAGTCTTGAGGAAGCTGCTCAGAGATGGACGTCGACGCAGTCGACGTCGTTCGTCGAGGCCGTCTGGGGGAGCAACTCCCGAACCAATTCCGATTTGGCGAAAGAATTGAGATGGCAGCCAAAGAAAACTGACCAGGACTTCAAGAAGCATTTCTTCGAGGAGTTCGAGATCATATACAAAGGCAATTAGTCGTTAATGACTTGTAGCTATTGACACAATGTAGCATGAATCTTATAAAGATCTTCATGGACTGATCGTTACACTCCGTCGTCGTGTTCAACTTATATGTCTGGTTTGGCGCCAGAAGTTGGTGAGGTCGAGAAAGCGACCGTCTCGGTCTGTTCCTTGTAGAAAAAGGAAGCCGGGCCTGCCTAACGTCTTACGCTACATTTAGTTTCGAGGCTTTAGAGGTTTCTAATAATGTCCATGCTATGTATACTCTCCTGGGTAAGCAGTCTCCATTCAAGTAACATCCTTCGAGAGGGATAATTGAGCTTTTTCTGAGGTCCATATATGTCACTTTGAGTATTATATCATCTTGACAGAGCAAACATTTACGATTTATACATCTTCCGTCTCTTTTGTCATCTCATCGTCGTACTCCGAATACCTGTGTCCACCTCCAAATCTCGAAGCATCCGGATCATAGCTCAGGCTATCTAAATCCCTATCGTGTGCAATACTCACATCATCACCTACTTCACACCACACCGGACTCGTTGCTGGTACCGGAGAGACACGACAGAGGATATAGTAGACCGTCGAAGAAACAATCAGGCCTGCAAAAAAGTTGAAGTTGTATATGTATGTCGCCCCGATGGGTACTTTTCTCCCTACAGCGCCTGCAAATCCAACGACGTTGATTAGAATCCCAGCCACATAAGCAACGTATCCGCGCCAGTGGATACCAGCGGTATAGAAATAAGGTCCTGTTTTCCTGGCGCTGTAGAGATCGCGGACTTGGAGGTATCCTTTCCGCACAAAGTAGTAATCGCAGATTATGACACCGGCAATAGAGGACAGGAAGACAGAGTACGCAGACAGGTAGGTGGTAAAGTTGTTAGTCGAAGATAAAAGATTCCAAGGACACATTGCTAAACCGACTGCTGCACAAATGTATCCTCCCCTTCGGATGTTGATGAAGCGAGGCAGGAGGGCTGTCATGTCCGTACCGCAGGAGACACTGTTTGCTGCGATGTTGGTTCCGAGTTGGGCGAGAGCGAAGGCGAGTGAGATAAAGAACACTCCGACTCTGGTCCCGGAGCCGCCTTCGTCGAGGAATTTCCCGAGGAGATCTAGAGGGCTCCAAATTGGTTCGCCGTAGATTACAGTGGATGATGAGGAGACTATATAGAAGTTAATTTCAGATGTTAACATATAGCTGAGTCTCACCGATGATGCCTATGAAGGACGTTATTGCAAATCCGACAGGAATTGTTATTCTGGATAAGATGCGTCAGCGTCTTGGAATACAGGAAGAGGGCTTACAGCTGGGACCATAACGCGTCTTGAGGTTTGCGGGCAAACCGGGCAAAGTCGGGATCATTGACAATCAACGTCGCGAAATTGGCGATAGCACTCATAATGCCTTGAATTACACCCCAGACAAGGCCAGACCTTGTCGTGTATGTACTTTGCTGGTGAACAATAGGTCCAATTCCGTGCGCTTTGACAATAGCCCTAGGGAACCGTGAGCGGCAGAAGTATTGCGCGAAAAGAGTCGTACCAGATGAAGAATGCAAGTCCTGCACACGGCACAAAGTACGCTTTTACAGTGAACAAGTGCCGGATCTTGTGTACCGGGAACCAGATAGCGGGTAAACTGCAGAGCCAGAAGAGGAAGAAGCTAGCAAAGTCGCGTGTGTTTGTGCCAGAGCTGGTTGGGAGTCCGTTAGGGATGTTTTGCCAGCTGCTCCATATGCTTCGAATCATCAGGTAAACGCAGGTTCCTGGGTTGGCGTTAGGTTTAGGTTTAGGTTTGATAGCGGAGGAAGTGTACCTCCGATCCAAGCTTGCACTCCGTACCAGATTGCTGCCATAGCAGCGCGGTTGAATACCGGCCATAAAGATCCTTGCAAGCATCAGTGAATCCCATGAACAAAATTGTAACGTACCCCATATTCCAAACGAGCTGCGCCCCGCAACCGGAAATGGGATATGATATCTGGAGGTGGATGAGACAGAAGGAGGATGAAGCCTTATGCACAAACACAGCACCGATGCGACCCGTCATACAGATGAAACACGCTGCAATGGTGTACCCAACCCATACGCAAAGCCAAGATTGCCACCACGAAAGACCGCCATTCCCTGTCCCGACGATCATAGAGGACGATATCATCCATGTGTTCTGAAGGAAGAAATTCAGATTTCCAGCGGAGAGAGCAAACGAGACTCACTATGTTGAAAGAATCCGCGATCCAGAAGGCAACAAAGTTCCAGGCGCTCCATTGCCTTCGCTCGGGTTCGACTGGTTTCAAATCGTAATTTGCGAGCATCAGTTGTGCTGGGCTCAAGCCAGGCTCGTTGTTGAGAGCCTGAAAAGTAGTTACTAAGTTAGCTGGTGTAGGTGTGATGATTTATTGGTCGCGTACCAGTCTATTCATGAAGCGGCTCGACTTGGAGTTTGTAGATGTGTCCATGGTAGTCCTAAATCGAACCTGCTCTTGACACAGGTAGGGAAGCGATCAGAGGGTTCCCGTCATGCCACTGCATGATGGGCCTTATCAACCAGGTCCTTATCATTGCTCGCTCCACTCCCACGCTAGGACGCTAACGCTTTCCGCGTTTGTTGGGTAGATATAACGATGACCTGGCGGCGTACATGATAATGGATACGATAATGACAGCATTGGGGTGCAGGTCAAGCAGTCAGTCCAACGTCGTTCCGACCAACAGTGTTGATATACGCGGAGAAAAGCGCTGTACGTCAGAATTTCTGGCACAAGGTAAGTGCGAAGTTCGGCCATGTCAGGTCAAGGTACTTGGCCTGTTACTGAAATGATACAAACTCGAACTTGAAGTCGAGGCAGGGAATATATAGGACGGTTTAGGACCGGTAAATCGTTCCAGTCTTTGAAGTTTGAACATCCAAATAAATAAGATGGAGTACTTCTGAAGGTGATTCCGCGTCCGGTATCCTCATTGCACAGCATGGGATTATGGATATACGACCCGAGACCGAGATTGTAGAAGCCGGCCCTTACTTAACATAGAGGCGTCTATTCAGGCCACTGGCCGTTGCTGATGATGCGAGGCTTAGGAAGCGCCCGAACCGGTTAAATGTTAAGAATAACCCTAAATGAAAGCATTTGGCCCGACACGATGTAGGCAAGGAGAGCAACTGTCACATGACTTCAAGTTCTATGGACAAGGTTCCTCGATTGCAGGCCGAGTTTATGGACATACCAAGGACTTATGATTATTGGGCTCTGTAGACTTCATTTTACGCGTCGGAGCGTCCTTGGCTTGTTGCTAGAAACCTCCTTCGGTGCGCATCTGCGACAGTTCTTTTAGCTACCAGAGCAATGCGGCCTAATCCTAATGCCTCCTAATGCGGCTCTGCCTTCATGATAAGTTGTCAGTTTCTCTGATATTACCGATGTTACTCATCTATGTCTTATAGTTTGGAAGGAGTTGGTGGAACAAAACATATGGAGGTTTGACATGTACGTCGGTTGTTCATGATCAGACGCCTTCACAACGCTGCCAGGCTTCGCGAGGTCAGTCAGGGCAGGATCATTCAACGAATGCAGCTTATCGTCTCCATCGGCCAGCCAGCTCCTAATCAAAAAACCGATCTTGGAGTTCACTAAGGCTTAAGCGTGCTCGTGTCGCGGAAGAGAGTGTGTCCCAGTGAGGACAAAAAAACCAACTCATTTTCTGCCACTCTCCCGTCCGTCTGCATTGCTCTACCCAGCACCTTCCGTCGCAACTTCTGTACACTACGGTGAAGGTCCAACAATCGGTTTTCCTCTCCTTGATGCATCCAGAATCACGATCGTTGCACCTCAAGAACTAACAGACGTCGTAATGCACTTCCTCCCCGATGCATCTCACTTTCTGCTCTTTTGATGCAAATAGACCTTACCCAGCTATCGAGAACCGAATAGCCAGAGAAGCAAGCATGCTGGGCAGCTTGGAATCTCTCCCACATCTGGAGAAACTGCACTGACGACGACGAAACATGTCAACCAGTAACCTCCACCGTTCCTCGGTTTCTCTTTCGAACCACATTCATTTCGCTTTCGTTATACGGCATCACAAAACGCTCAGCAACACCGCAGTCTCCTCGTGGGATCGCTTCCACATGAACATCGTCTAGCGGTTCAAGCCGTCCCTGCAAACACTTGATGACAACCCGCTTGATACGAGACGTCCGCGGCATGGGCAGGTTGGACGCCTGCTTCGTGTAGCGCGGGCCCCGACCGTTCCGTAATGGGACCTTGCGTCGGGTACCTATCCTATCCTATCCTATCCTATCCTCCAAAAGCCTTCGTGAGACCAGCTGAGACCAGAATCTCGCATCTACTTGATCTAAAAGTCTCTCACGCTTCTGGCTCTTCGTTTTCCCGCCTGCAGCGGCAGGGTTTGTTACCTCCCCATCTCGTTACCGTCATCGCTGTTTACTAATGG
The DNA here is from genome assembly GCA_003313965.1 of Megacollybia marginata. Taxonomy (NCBI): domain Eukaryota; kingdom Fungi; phylum Basidiomycota; class Agaricomycetes; order Agaricales; family Porotheleaceae; genus Megacollybia; species Megacollybia marginata. Next base: position 6,005 of record QLOY01010923.1, read on the forward strand.
TGGTCGTAGTATTTGCTGAGACGAGAGGCTAGGGAGGAGGACCTGTCACCTTCCTTGGACTGTTGTGTCGGTTGTGGAGAATGGAGTGGTGTCGGAGGTACCGTCGATCATTAGTCTTTCCCCATTTTGGCATTGATGCAATGTAGACGTCATACTTGAAGAAATCTTTTTCCATTGCTCCAGTCTCTAGTAAGTTTCTCCAGCACCCCAGCAAAGATCTTTTGGTGCAATTTGAGATACGTCTATGTGACCAGACTCCACCGGGAAGTAAACATGCCCACAGATAATCTTGATGATTTCGTGTACTCGGACTCGGGTCATCAGCAAGTGGAACATGAAATCGGTCGACTTCAGAGCACCCGACTTAAGAGACATGAAGATCGACTCTCTGCATGAAATCGAACTAACCTCACTTCAATTTGGTGAGATGGGTGAATGGCAAGTAGTTGGATATAGGGGCTGTTCATCACTCCAAATCACGGAATCAAAATCCAGAAAAAAAGGTGGAAACCGAACTGACCCGATGATCACATTGGGAAGACGCGTCTTTAATGAGACCCAAGAAAGCGCTTGAATGGATTGAACCACTCCGAATAAAGGGGGTTAACAGTGATACTTAAGTTAATCAAGTTTAATTTTCCAAACAGTGATACACGGGCGCAAAGAATACCTTAATAAAATTTAAAAACGACGCAGACCACAACACAGAACATTAACAATGCACGAAAGCAAAGAGAACAGAGGACTAGACATGCAAAAACAAAACAACGCAACTAAAGCTTGAGCAATATCTCAGCCATAGAAGGACGATCAGCAGGTTCGTATTTCCAACACCCGAGTAAAATCTCTTTTATGCGAGGTAAATCGTTAAACACGGTGTCGTTCGGTTTGATAGGTAGTTTACCGCCCCGTACAGCGTCGGCAACGAGATAGAGGAGTCGGTAGTCAGAGTATGGGGGCGTCCCTGTGAGGAGCTGGTCATTGCATGAGAAAATTCAATAGCATATACGCATGTGTATACTGTACCTCATAGACGGTGCAACCAAAAGCCCAAACATCGGAGGCTTGTGTGCGGACTTTGCGGGGTACGATTGGAGTGCTGTCAGAGATGTATTGGACGAATAATTCCGGGGCCCACTCGACGAATAATTCCGGGGCCTCCCACTGGCATGAACCACCAGCGGCAGAGGTAGTGTTGCCGGTGGACGTAATGATATCAATACAGCGCGAGAGACCGAAGTCACTAATGTGTGCTCGACTTTCGTTTGAAATGAGAATGTTCGACTATTGCTCTGAGTATTGTGGTAGACTAAAGCGGACGGACTCACCCCTTTGAGATCACCGTGCACAATGTTTTGAGAATGCACATATGCTAAACCTTGGGCGGTTTCCCTTATCTATCACATCTCTAAGTCCTCCAAAGCGGTAAATGGAACAGAGCTCACAATGCGCAACCTCTCTGGTACCGCTTTGCCTTTCAAATACTCTGAAGCTGTACCCTTGTCATACCAGGCGAGAACCAGCGCGGGGCGGTTTCCATGATAATAGATTCCGTAGAATGTAGCGATGTTTGGATGTCTGAGCTTCATCCATGTGTCCGCTTCTCTGTTCCTTCGCTGAAACGGGCTAAGTCTATTAGCACTCGAAAAAAAACACTGACCTGTCTCGCACGTTCTGGCGAGCAACCTCCATAGACCCTGAGCACTTTTACACCGACCTGGCAGTGATTAACGACTCGATGATACACATGACTGCAAGTCACTTACCGCTACCTTCTCAGTGCTTTGGCCATCCTCAGCTAGTTCGATGGTTAGTGCGCCGGGAAAGACGTCCGAAAATCCCCCTCCTCGTTGCGTAGATGCCAGTGTGGAGATGACAATCCGAGAGGGTAGGATATCCGCTGGAGGCAAATGTGAAGTAGGACTTTGCATTTGCATTTCAAGTGATTTGGCGATTGATATTTGCACAATAAATAGCTGTGGATGCGGGCGCTTGACGACACGTGTGCAAGAGCACGGCGAGGGTATTTTCGGAGCAATCCGCATCCATACCCTCCACCTATCTGACACGACCAACATGGTCAATTTCAGCACAGTTTCGGCAGTTACAACATGGGTGTGAGCCCGATCTCCTCCGACAGCCTTTCCTCCAGCCGTAGGCTTATACGGGTATGTGGCAGATGAGAAAATCTCTATCCGCATGCACATCTGCGGGGTATCCTATCCGCAATCCGTGCGGATAAGCCTACCCGTGCTCCAGCCTACCCGTGCTCCAGCCTACGTCGACGTGACGTGCGCTTACTAAACACTGTTGTCAAAAAACTGCTTAGCATGTTATATATTCATGAGTATTGGCCGCTGCGTACCTTCTTTATACGACATGCTCTGTTCCTCGACTCGCTATCCAAGTCTGTGGGCCCCAAAATAACACGTTGGAGCTTTCAAGTCAGAAATTATCACCGACCTTTCGATTCTTTGCTCTGTAGGTCCTTATCGATTATCCGTCTCGTAAACCACTCGGCGCCATGACTCCCGAGTCAAAGTCCTTCTTTGACGCTATAACTGCTTGCACTATCACAGCGCTGTCGTCCGTTGATGCCTTCAATGGTACTGAGTCACTTGGTCTTGAAAAATAAATGAGAGACAATCTTTCGAGTCGCACCTGGAGCACCCCTTTCAAGAAGTGAGTCGAATGACATATCAACCAGTATTGCTTGCACAACGCGGTGATGAAAATCAGAGTTGTCACCGTCACCTCCGTTGTCGGTTCAAAGATCGGTTTTGAATTGGTTTTGAATGGGAACCAAGAACCGAGAAAGCAGAACCGACCAAGAAATCAACTGTCCTGAACCGGAAACTGAACCGTCAACTCTGACTGTCCGTACTATTATAGGGGCAATAGAGAAGCAGATATATAAGCCGAGAGAGGACGGTCCCTAGAGCTCTGTTTAGGGCAGACATGAGAATTACGGATTTCTTACTCGAAGGTGTGCAACAATCGATTTCTGATACAGCATGTGTTCTTTGGCATTGGTGGAAGGCAGAAAAGACAGCATAGGGGATACCCGAGGCTAGAAATTCAATTGATTCAGTGGTATGGGCCTGACTGAAGTTTTAAATTTTGCCACTGCCGGACCACCCCATCAACAGAATCCAGATTCAACACCACTCATCATGAGTCAACCGGCATTTGTCAACCTGTGTCAGCATAGACCATTCAGCGTAGTAAAGCAGAGTATAATGTTATTCGAGCCAACTTCTCAAATGTAAGGCGTTGAAGAAGCGAACAGATGTTGCCTGTTTGGAGAGCGATTTGGTGTAGGCACGTGACCTGCTGGTCGTCCGAAGGCCCCGAGGGCTCCGGCAAAAATTCGCAGATTTTAGGGCCCTAAAAACTAAAAAATCCCCGAAATTTCGCGGATTTGTAGGGCTGTGGCAAGTATTGGACATGTCGGAGTCGGAGTTGGACAAGCAATATATGTGTGTAACACCACGTGATCACATGTCACATTAGGCAACGTGTAAGTGACCTTAAAGGCATTTGAGGCACCGAATTTTGACCAGAAAGCAAATTTGGGCCAACCATTACATGCTGTAACACCCCTAGTGATTTCATGGATTTTAGACCCCAAAATTTCATGGATTTGAGGCCCCAATCCCAGAAAAAATTTGCCAGAGCCCTTCCTAGGAGGTTCCTGGGGCCTTTGTCCAACTATATAGAAGATGTTCTGTAGACTTGTGTCATTCAAAATTCACTACATCTGTTATGCCTGGCTGTCTTAGCTCCCAAGATTGTTCAACAAAGAAGGCTTGTCAGGGTGACCATCTGGAGTGAGCTGAACTGCATCCTGAAACTTCAGGACAGACTCATTCATGTCACTGAGGTCACCCAGTTGCTGAAAGCAATCCAAAAGTGAATTCCCAAGATTGTTCAACAAAGGCTTGTCAGGGTGACCATCTGGAGTGAGCTGAACTGCATCCTGAAACTTCAAGACAGACTTATTCATGTCACTGAGGTCACCCAGTTGCTGAAAGCAACCCAAAAGTGAATTCCCAAGATTGTTCAACAAAGGCTTGTCAGGGTGACCATCTGGAGTGAGCTGAACAGCATCCTGAAACTTTCTCAGCTCCAAGAACTGAATTTGATTGGATTGTCTCCTGCCTGACAGTTAACCCTGATGGGCTCCTAGGCCCCTAGAGGAGAAGCAAGTAGACATGTATAATGACACCAGTCTGCACTATTGAACCTTGTAGATGGACATGATAGGAAATGAGCATGTTAGCTGGACTCACAAGGTCAGAATGACAATAAATTGATCTGATGTGGGCAGAAGGGACTGAATGGCTTCTACCATGTGACAGAAAAATTCAAATTGGCAAGTCAGTCCATGTCAGGCCTTACAGTACCTGGTCAGGCAATCAGGTAGGAGGTACTCTGATATGGGTAGGGATCCAACTGGTCCTCTTGCTAGAATCAGAGATCAGAGATTCTGACCCCACTTCCTTCTCTTCATGATAAGCAGTACCAATATCAAGGGTTAGAGTACCAGGACACTAATGTCAACACATGCCAATTGCTCACCAGAGCTAGTGAGGCCTTTGGGTTTATGGTATTCAGATTTGAAGTCCTGACTTTGATACAGCTGAAACACCTTTGTGCTGACTCCAACCCAAATTCCACCTTCTCTTGCTACTGTTGCTCTTGTGGTCTACAGCTGTCTCTACTTCTTCCTGGATGTCTTTTGGCCTGTAGAGCTTCATGTGATGCCACCTGCAAATCATGCCAATTTGCAATCAATGTCTGTTATGCTGGTATTGATTGAATAAGCCTTGAGACAATATTACAGGGCAAAGATGTAGGCTTAGATAAACCATGTGGTCTATGTCATCCTGGCCAAGCTCTAGCTGAGTTGCTTGGCAATGGTGTAGGCTAAACCACCCATAGCTAGGCCAAGCTAAACTCACATGGTCTAAACACAATGAGAGGTTGGTATTATGATGTTTGTCCAAATTCTAAAGTGCTTGCCTAGGCAAACTGCAAATGCATCATAATGAGCTTGAGGTAATAGAGAAAGATAGAATAGACTAGGCTGGAGCACAGGTGGTACCAATCCACATGGGTGGTGGATGTGATGGCCCACAGATGCAGATATGGATTGGAATTTCTTCATCTGCCATCTGCATAACACCCATCCAAGGTAATAGGCCAAGGGGATGACCTCTGCTGTGCTGAATTACCCAAAACAGCCAATTCCTGCAACAGATCATGTAAATGAGCCTTGGACAAGCTGGGAAGCCAGGGTGGGATTCTATACAACACTGGGACAGTTGTACACCTGTTCCCATCCACAGATGAATCTGCAAACCCACATCCACATATACAGATGAGATAGATAGTGGATGCAGATGCAGATTGACCCATGCTCCAGCCTAGAATGAACTAGAAGTGTGATAGAATAGTAGTGCTGGAATACAGAATAGTTTTCTTCTATTGAGAAAAGTTGATTAGAATTGCACATGTAATGTGCCTTCTTCCAGTAGGTTGGATGAAACTAAGAGAGGCATTTATCCTCTCTGAAATATTAGAGAAACAGTTTTATGCTGGTTCTGTTTCCATGACATTGGTAAAAACCACTCCAGAGGACATTTCCAGTCCCATTAGCTTTGGCTACATGTTCTCTGTTTAGTGTATGTGGTGCTCCTTGGTGTTTACTCTCTTAGTCAGGAGTAGGCATTGGAGTAGGCAGTTGTGAGGTAAGCATGTCAACATTCTGCTATCCAGAGAGAGATAGAAGAGTGAAAGAAGAGATCTACAGTCTCACAGCTTGGCTGCATGTCTTGATCCAGTTTATATTAATATTTTTTCTCTATATTCTGACCTGCTGCCCTTGCAGTTCCTAAATAGTCCATGAGACTGGCAACTACCAAAGAGTTGCCAGTCAAACTGTAACAATGCTAGTACTTTGCTCTCTCTAAGTAGCTTCTGTGCATTGCAGGTGTCATTCAAGAGAGATTCTTTGCATAACAGAGTATGGTGCTAAAGGAGTGGATGGCATTGTTGAGCTTGTCTATGAAGTATCGAGAGTAGTAGTATATTCCAGTAAGACAGTTCACTTTTTATATATAACTGTTTGTAGAGTTTTCATCTCCCTGCAGTCTTATGGGAATCTATTATACAAACAAGTAAGGGTCTTAACTGAGCATTCTTATTGACTTATCATGAACACAATGTTTGAGTTGACTCTTTTTGCCTTACATCATGAGTGTTGTGTGTAAGCTGGTTCACAATAGGGCAGGGTTGCCTAAGCTCTCAAGACTCATGTCACTACATGCATATGACCACAGCACATGTACATCTGCAGGCCCCCAGGAAGTTTGGCTAAGGCTTGAGCAAACCCCTCCAAGCATATTCCATACTGTACTTATGTTCATGGGGGTATGATGGATGACACAATGAACTAGTGCACTGGTGGTTTGTTTTGGGCAATAACAGATGATGGGGTGTTCAGATGTTCATAGGCTGGCCATAGGCTAGCAAAAAATCCATCAGATGTTCTGTTCTGCTCTCTTGATAGCCAAAAAAAGGAAACTCTGAGGGTGAGGATCTTGACCAGGATGATAGCATGTTCAAACTTGACTCGATTGACTCACAAAAGTAAGTCAGTCCCAGCCAAGATGTCATCAGTCAGAACTAGAGTTCATAAGGCACCAGAGCATCACCTCTTAGGCAGAGCGAATTTGTGGGAGTTGTATTAGATTCACATGTGTACTATGCAGCCACGCAGTGCTAAAAATGGTATGGTTTGGGGACATTCATTTTTGGCTATGACAGATGATGGGGACCAGTTCATCAGTCCTGATAACAGATGACTGAACATAAGGTTGAAAGTGTACAGTACAATCAAAGCACATTGCTGGCTTTATTGTTGTTGTTTACTCTGTCCTTGCTACCAAGTCTATATTTGAAGAATCTATAACTGCATATCCAACCTTGAGCCCATGATTCAACTGCCAAATGCAATAGCAAAGCAGAATTTTTAGAAGTTAATAGTAACTTGTGCTGGACATTGTAGTGAATGCCACAGGTCAAGACCATCAACTTAGCAAGCCTGGCCAGGTTCACTGTCCAAATTATAGTCTATACTGGTAACAGAACACCTCTTAGGAGACCAGTCAGAATTGAATATCCAACTTGTCTGAAGTGCAATGCCATCTGTTATAAGCCAAGCCAAAAGAGACAATGACAGACTCATTACTGCCAATGTCAAAGACATCTGCATTAATGGTCTAGTCAATTCCCATTTGGTCTCTTGCACAAGTCAAGAGCATGTCAAGAGCATGCCAAACTTAGTAAATGATAAAAGAGGCTATGGGATGCTATGTTTTAGGAAGCTTTGCTCAAGCATTTATCTTGTTCTTGACAGTCACATGTAGCTGGTGCAATACAACCATAACAGGTGCATTGCCTTTCTCAGCCACATCCAGAACTCACAGCATGCCAACAAAAATAGCATAGCTCATAGTGATCCAGCCAAGCTACAGCTTTGCTGGGCCACAGCCCAGGCTCACAGCTCAAGCATCAACTCTGAGAAGCCCTGAACCATAGCCTAAGTCGCAGCTTGAAAACATGATAATAGCATAGCTCAGAGTGATCCAGCCAAGCTACAGCTTTGCTCAGCCACAGCCCAGGCTCACAGCTCGAGCTTCAGCTCTGAAAAGCCCTGAACCATAGCCCAAGTCATAACTTGTAAACATGATAAAATCAAAACAAGACTTGGAAGTCAACATGACTTACACGTGACACATGATGGACAGTCCACATTCTCTAGCTGACTAATTATATGGTAAGCCTTATTACAATATGTAATCGCAAGACCGTGGGGCTTAAACCAGTGGGCCAAGCCGATTAAGTCCGACTAGTTGTCAGCTCACTGTCGGTCCTCAGAGAAAGAGCCAGTGTTCTAATGGGTGGTCAGGCCACGGCAGCATGTAGCCAAAGGCACCGGCTGGCACTGTCCAGGCAGGAGGTGTGTATGGCGTTGATGGACCCGGTAGGCACAATGACGTGGAGATGGATAGGAAAGGATCTTGTTGCGTCGCCTCGTCTTCTACAACTTGGATGGACTAACCAACGACATTCGAATGGATATTTGTCGGAAGCAGTGTCGAGGAGATGAAGGGGTTGTCAGCACTAGAAAGGAATGACACCAACGGAAACCAAATAGATGTCATAGGCCAACGATAACGACGAAAGGCAGGAATGGATATAGAAACGCAACGAGTCGAGTACAAGCTCAACAAAAGGTGCGTCGGAGATAAGGGGAGTCATCCAACCACCACAAAAGTGGTACCAGACGATAGAAGCATGGAGTAGACTGACAGCGATTAGAGTACAGCATAAGTCGATTAATGATGGTTGCGAAAGCTGCGTGTTGTGTGAACTGAAATTATCAAACCCAGCTCGGCAATGCTCCATCGACTAAAAACAGTTGGACGGTGTCGTTGTCTGAGTGTGTTACGAGCGTAATTCGCGAGTTGAGCTAGGGAAAGACGCAGAAAAGCCAAGAAAGTGGTAGAGTGTTGCGCAAACAGCTTTCCAAGCTCCACTTGATTTTCCCAGGCCATATACGTCATGTGATTCCTAAACTACGTTCATTAGTTTGTTTATGAATCAGCTACAGAATGGGCACCTAATTTCATTGATTCTTTGACCTCCACCATCTCCGCACGCACCGATAGTACCCAGACGACAAGTATATTGAACACCACACTCGCATTAACACTACGTAGGCAATGAGGAAATTACATGGAGGTCAGTTTTAGATGTTAACGCGTAGGTGAGTCTCACTATAGAGGACGACATTGCAAACTTATGTAGAAGGTTATCCCAGGTAAGATGCGTCGGCGTCTCCGAATGAAGAGGATGAAGGCTTACAGCTGACACCATAACGCGTCTTGGGATTTCCGTGCGAATCGAGCAAAGTCGGGGTCATACAATCAGTGTCGCGGAATATTGGTGATAGAATCATGCTCCAAGCAAGGCTAGACCTGTTCTGTATGTACCGTGATGAACAACAGGTCCAATTCGGTGCGCTTCCGCAATGGCCCCGCAGAATCGTGAGCAAGAAGTGTTTGGTGAACGAAGAGCGCACGGCGCAAAGTACGCTTTTACATCGAACAAATGTCGAATTCTGTCTACTGGGAACCAGATAGCGGGTAAACTGCAGAGAGGAAAAAGCGAGCAAAGTCGCGTGTGTTTGTGCCAGAGCTGGTTGGGAGTCCATTAGGGATGTTTTGCCAGCTGCTCCATATGCCTCGAATCATCGGGTAAACGCAGATTCCTGGGGCTGGCGTTAGGTTAAGGTTTGAGAGCGGAGGAAGTGTACCTCCGATCCAAGCTTGCACTCCGTACCAGATTGCTGCCATAGCAGCGCGGTTGGACATCAGCCATAGAGATCCTTGCAAGCATCAGTGAGTCCCAGGAACAGAATTGTAACGTACCCCACATTCCGAACGAGCTGCGTCCCACAACCAGAAATGGGATATGATATCTGGAGGTGGATGAGACAGGGAGGATGCAGTTGTATGTACAAACGTAGCACCGATGCGACTCGTCATACAGATAAAACACGCTGCAGTGGTGTACCCAACCCATACGCAAATCCAAAACTGCCACCACAAAAGACCGCCATTTCCTGTCCCGACGATCATAGAGGACGATATCATCCATGTGTTCTGAAGGAAGAAATTGATATTTCCAGCGGAGAGAACAAACGAGACTCACTATGTTGAAGGAATCCGCGATCCAGAAGGCAACAAAGTTCCAGGCGCTCCATTGCCTTCGTTCGGGTTCCTGGTTTCAAATCGTAATTTGCGAGCATCAGTTGTGCTGGGCTTGAGCCGGGCTCGTCGCTGCGTGTAGGTGTGATGATACATTGGTCGCGTACCACTCTGTACAGGAAGCGGCTCGACTTGGAGGTGTCCATGGTAGTCCTAAATCGAACCTGTTCTTGACGCAAGTAGAGAAGCGATCAGAGGGTTCATGCCACTGCATGATGGGCCTTATCAACCAGGTCCTTATCGTTGCGCTGCACTCCCACACTAGAACGCTAACACTTTTCGCGTTTGTTGGGTAGGTAGAACGATGACCTGGCGGCGTACATGATATTGGATACGATAATGACAGCATTGGGGTGCAGGTTAAGCAGTCAGTCCGCGGAGAAAAGCGCTGTACGTCAGAATTTCTGGCACAAGGTACGAAGCTCGGCCATGTCAGGTCGAGACTATTGAAAGTCCAGGCAGGGCAGTCTTTGAATATGTGGATCAGATCTGAGCACATAGCAATACCTCTGAAGATGAATTTCCTCATGGTCGGAGACCGAAACTCGCTGGCCAGAAGCGTAAAACCCGGCCCTTAACACGGAGATTTGAGCACCTGCGTGGGTTCATGCGATCAATGGCGACGCAACCGAACAAAGCAAACCTCAACGCTGCTATGCATATTTTGGGCGACTTGAACAGGAAACGGCTCTTCTAAATATTTTAGCTGTGGCTGGAGGAGACGCCATCCTGCAAAGCTTGATGGCTATCCGAAATCAAGTGGCAGCTCTGGTCAACACTGTGACTGTCAATGAAAACCACACAAATCCTACGAACACTATCAATTCAAACCACGCAACTGCCCAGGCTAACACACGAACCCTACGAGTACAGTTAACGCGAATCACGCAACCGCCCACAATAATCTCAATACTGACCAGGATTAAGAGATTTCGCTGCGGCATTGTATGCTCGGCGTATTGCTTCAGATTCCTGGATTTGATGGGGAAGTCTCCAAGTAGCTTTTAAACAGGAAACGCCCTCGCTTTGCTGAGGATGGAGTTGGTTATAAGAATAATTATCATGGTCCATATCTTCCCACGTTCTGAATCGTTGAACTGTGTTCCAAGGTAATGGCACCGGTAATGGCACCGGTAATGACTTGAGCTTGCTGATTAGTCTGGCAGTGGCCCTGCTTGCTCTACCACTTGGACCAATCAATTGAAGCTCTACGGCTGATTAGCACGCATGACCTCGCCCTGGATCTCGGTTCTGAAGACCAATTACGTTCCCACAGATGACGAGGCCACTCAAATCTGCGCATTCTGTGAAAAGCCGCAACAGAAGGTTTGCGAAATAGATCGTGAAATTCGACAGCTTCGAGAGAGGTTAGACGACCTTCTTCACGAAAGAGACGCCCTTGTCGAGATACTTGAATCTCACAGAGCCTTGGTATCTCCAGTTCGACGTCTCTCTCCTGAACTGCTGCAGCAGATCTTCTCCTGTTGTCTATCTGCGGACCGTAACCCTGCTGTACATCCGTCGGAAGCACCTCTTCTCCTAGGTCGCATATGTAGACTATGGCGGGAAATTGCGAATAGCACACCACAGTTATGGTCGGCAATCCACATCGTCATTCCTTCAAATTATAATTCTTCCTCAACCTTGGCTGCGAGGTATGAGGCACTGCATACTTGGCTGGGTCGTTCTGGTGTAACCCCGCTACATATCTCTCTTCGTGCGCTTCTACCGATTGAAGAGATTCTCCCAATTGTCAATTACATCATCGCCTTGTCGACACGATGGGCTAGCGTCACGTTAGCTCTTCCCATGCCTGTGATACTTTGGCTGTGCTCAAGCGTCAATGGATCAGTGCCGATTCTGGATACAGTCAAATTCGATTGTGTTGACAATGACATGATGTCTCCCTCCGAATTCATACCAAACTTGAATGGCCCCCCAGAGACAACCAACGATGCCTATGTAATCTCCCAGTTCGTGCTTAGAAATCCTAGTATTCGCCACTATTCGCTAACGCAGCAAAGCGGTCAGAGGAGTCGGGTTATTCGCGATCCCATTGCGTTTTTGTGCCAAGAGTCTCCGTCATCTTGGAAGCTGGAGACTTTCATCCTCTCACTGCCTCTCACGATCATGTTTGTAGGATTGCAACCGATTTTAGATCTTCTTTCAGCCCTTCCCCATCTAAAGCGATGTTCCTTGAGATGTTACGTAGGCGTAGGCGCAAGTGAGATACCCCCGCGCCCAAAACCTGTGGCATTGCATGCGCTTGAAGAGCTATCTTTAGGCATATCTGATTGGGACGACGAACATAGTTACCTTCTGCCTAACCTTTTTGCCAATCTCCTCCTTCCACGACTTACCAATATGAAAATTCTATCAGCGATCACTTCTGATCCAACTCGGGCATTCACGAGTTTTACGCAACTCCTCATCCGATCTTCTGCATCATTGAGAAGGCTATCTGTTCAAACACTTTACGAATCCGATGCCTTTCTGGCTCTAATTCCTGTCCTCGAAGCTTCTCCACAGTTGCAGGAGCTCGCTGTCAGGGAACAACATGGATGGGACGACTCAAACCCGTGGACTACTTACAATCTGGCGTCGTCGCAAAGCCAAAAACTGGGGTTGGGCAATCAGGTCCTACAGGTATTGTCCACCCTGTCAGCGTCGACGAGTCTCCTTTGCCCGCATTTAGGCAAATTAAGTCTCTTCCTCTTGACTGGTTCATACCCCACCAATTCCTTTTTGAAGTCATTCTTCATGGTCAGGAGATTGTCTCCAGTTCAATGCGACCCGCTTGCATCGTTTTGTGTTCGGTACATAGACGGCCTGGGGTCGCATCATGATTGGACCAAGCTGAGGGTTCCGATAGAATATAAACTTACAAACGAGGTGGCAAGTATTGTGGATGAGCTGAAGCAAGATGGGATGACAATTGACATGTCGAAGCCAATCGTGAGATGGATCGATGGTCCATATCTCGGGCTCGAAACACCCAATGATTGGTGACAATGTGCACTAGCATTAGAATGTGAAGTATGACTTGAGAGTGCATACACCGTTGAAGCCATCCAGGTGAACATGCACTAAAGTAGTCGACGTATTGGGAAGGGAGATCCGCTATTGAAGATAATCCACATCGAACGGGTGCCCCCAAGCATCCAAAAAGCGAGGAGTTTGTAATTCACTATGCACCCTGTCGCAGACAACCCAAGATGACAGATATACCTACAACATGAGTAATGTGGAACCA
>QLOY01010924.1:0-10079 GCA_003313965.1 Megacollybia marginata
GTCCTTATATACAGTTCTAGAGATATAAATATAGATGAATTGAGATTGTATGTACCTGGCCATGTGTGTATATGGTCTGATAAATAATAGATGAATCAGAAATGAAAACTAGAAAGGGATCTCCAAGGGTGGTTGCCATATGCTGTGCCACCTACCCCTATTTTTGATATATGGCTGTACCCGGGCATAGCGGTTCTAGCAATGCATCCACATGGATCTGCATTTCAGGTACTGCTTTGAAACGCTTTTACTAAGCCTCAGGTGCCTTGCAATCGGCCTATCCGATACCGTGACTTTCCTAGTCCTGTTTTCTAAGCACTCTCCCAACTCTAGATGACTCAGTGGACCATGCGGTACACCAACGCTGACGAATGCAATGCTGGATCAGGTGTTTCCGGTAGTCTAGAGAACACCTTTCGACTTTCTTTCCTTCTTTCCCTAGACTCAATCACGTGATTGTCGCAAATCATAGCCGTAGTACAGTTCTTAGCACTAGACATGAATTCCTGAGAGTTCAACTCATCTAGGATCATCAATGACACCAATTAACTATACTAGCCATGTTTAAGAAAGACCCAACTCAGTATACAGCCTAGCCTCGAGCAAAGGCAGCCGCAAACGAGTTTCAAAGCTTAGATGCATACTCAGTCACCAAGTCTAGATGTAACGCCAGACTATAGATGAGTTAATAGACACATCTCGACCTTATAGCCCAACCTATGTTGATAACATTGCCAGTTTATAAGCTTAGCTGCAAAACCGGCGTATCATCATACAAGGAGCCCTTAGATATTGAAGAGTTCCGTAACCAGATCAATTATTGAGGAGGGTACTGGTACACGGTGGCCAAGGAAGACATGGCTTCCGCAGCAAAGTCAGTGGAAGACTTTCACTTAGAGCTTGGAGAAGCTCAAGAACAATCGAAATTAGAGCAAAAATATATGAAACAAAAACTTATGAAGCAATTCCGCAAGGAAGGAAGCTCTAAGCGGAAAGCAAGATTAAAAGCAATGCAATTTATAAACAAGCAATTGACCTCTGATAACGAGGATCATGATGAAGAACATAAAGAAAAGTTACCCTATAATGAGAAACATTGTACTAAGACCACGATCAAACAAGATAAGAAGTTACCAGCAGTTCAAGAATGGTTAGGGAATGGTATGAAAAGGCCAGAAGGCTTAAGGGATAACAAACAGTTCAAGTGATTTATAAGGAATGCTAAGTGCTACTTCCTAGATGAAGAAGGAAGGTTATTGGATGGGCTTAACCATAGATTAGTAGTTGAAGATAAACGAGATCGTACTTGGATGATGAAGTCAGCACATGACAACTTAGGTCATAGGGGCTTCTTTGCGACCAAGCAGCTCTTAGAAAAAAGGTTCTATTGGCAGGAGATGGAGGCTGATATAAAAGAATATGTAAGATCATGTCATCCATGTCAGCTTAGGCAGAAACAGTTGCTGCGGGTGCCACTGACAGTAACTTATACACTGAGTATCTTTACAGAGTTTCATGCAGATACTCTACATATGTCGGTAGCATCAAACAGATGTAAGAAGATTGCCCATGGGTGGTGTGCCTTAACAGCCTGGTCAGAGGCAAGGGCGGTAAGAAGTGAATCTAGTAGAGTGATCGGACAATGGCTCTTTGAGGATGTCATCTGTAGGTTTGGCTGCATTAAGAAGATTATTATGGATAATGCAGGACAGTACCGATCAGCCTTAGATTGGATAGAGAGTAAATACGGGATTACCGGGATTCAGATCTCCATGTACAATTCCCAAGCAAACGGAAAAATAGAATGAGGTCACTGGGACCTAAGACAAATACTGGTTAAAGCATGTGATGGGGACCTATCTAAATGGTATTGGTACCTACCATTTGCATTGTGAGCAGAAAGGATCACGACTTGAAAAGGAATGGGATGTAGTCCATTCTTTGCTGTAACTGGAGTGCATCCAGTTATACCACTGAATCTCTTAGAAGCAACTCAGCTAGTAAAGCTACCAGACCGGGTACTTACCACTGAAGAGTTGATCGAATTCAGGGCCTGGGCCTTAGCAAAGCACCAACAACATGTCTTAGAAATGCAAAAATGTGTGGACAGGGGTAAACATGCTTGGGTTAAGCGATACAAAAAAGAACATGTACATACAATAAAAGACTATAAGTTTGAACCAGGAAGTCTAGTATTGATGCGGAACACATTGATCGAAGACCACCTAAATCGAAAGTTGAAACCTAGGTGGCTGGGGCCCCTAATAGTGATAAAACAATCCAGCAGAGGCTCTTATCTTCTTGCAGAGATGGATGGAGCGGTCTTGCACTCAAAAGTCACGAGGTTTAGGGTCATCCCATATTTCGCAAGAGAAAAGCTTACTTTGACCAAGGAGATCAAGGATTTGATCGACTTATCAGCAGAAGGGCTTAAGAGACTAGAGGAGTCTGCAGAACCTGAAGATGAATTGGACCTGGATCAAGGTAGAGATTTGTGGTTTGATGGAGTCAGGCTGAACAGAAAAGACGAAAATGATGTCTTAGGAGAAAATGAAAGCGATCCAGATGATTGATCTCTTAGTGAGGGGGAAATTGCTTTGGATTCTGATCAGTCATTAGATGGCAACATCAGGAAAAGACTTAGGCCAAGAAGGAAGCCGGTCAGGTAGAAAGAGCAAGGTCCAACAATGTATTGAGGGGACTGTCCTAAGCTACCTACCAAACCGACTACTTAAGGCACAGGAAAAATCGTGATTAAACGAATGACTAGCGGAAGGAAGGTATATAAGAGGCTGTTTAGCAGAACAAGCCAACACGAGATGGATTGCAGATATGAAAACACGATAGAAAGATTCGAGGCCCCAGGTCAAAGATCAGCGGAGGAAGGACTCTCTGCGGGCTCATCCATGACGATCGCAGAAGCAACTGCCAACCCCATAGGATCACCAGAAGTGGAGGCAAGAGAAGAATCCTCACCAACCCACATCCCAGCAGCGATAACGGGAGGAGGAACAGCAGAACTGAACGAGGCTTCTGCCGCAATGGGACGATCACGGAAGCGGTGGACTTGACCAAGATGAACTGCTTCAGCCTGCAGAAGGTCATGAAACTGCAACTCGAGATGAAGGCAACGAGAAGAGTCTTCAAGATGAATGTGCAGCTCAGACATTGCATGGGAAACACCAGAAGGAGAAAGATCTTCAGAGAAAGACGAAATCTCGCAAGCCCGATCAAGATCAGTATTGGCAGGAGAGTTAGAAGACAATTCAGAGTTTAAGAAAGGCTTAGGGAGTCAAGGAGCCCCTAAGATAAAGACGTACAAACAATGGATGTGCAAGAGATGGGAGCATGCCCACCATGGAAACCAGAACAAGCCAGGTTGGAACGAACCTTGGCAGTGACAGCAAGAGACTTCAAGTAAGGAAGAGAAGTGGTGTCAAGGCCAGGAACGTAGCGATAGGGAAGATAACGTACCTGTCAATGATTGGCGCATTCAGCAGCAGCAGCAGCCTAAAAGAAAAGAAAAAGGAATAAGGCTCTGAAAGATCGATCTCTTAGGAGATAAGAGAACATACCACATTAACACAACGAACACAACAACAAGCAGCTTCAGAATAAGAAACCAAAGGAGGAGGCATAGGGACAGGAGTTCCAGCAGGCCCTTCATCGTCGACAGCCATCTGGGAAAGTTGAAGAATTAGATCATGGAGAGTTCAAGCTGGAAAAACACAAACCAGATTAGAGGCAGAGTCATCAGGAGATGGAGACCTACAAATAGGACCATTGGCGACATCATCAGTGACAGAATGAGGATTGTTATGGGGACAAGAACAAACGCGAGTGTGCCCCTAAGAGAGATAAGAAAGATCGCACTTATCGATTAAGAGATACACACCAGAGAGACTTGTCGAGCAGCACTAGCACAACAACAGAACTCGTGGATCTCAGAGATGTACCCAAGGACGATAGGAATTGAACAATTGTCACGATAACCAAGACGAATGGCCTCATGGATAGCACGATTAAGACGAAAGACGGAATCCTGATGGGAGGGGATAGTGAATAAACCTACTCGTAGGTGTTCCAGAGCAATCTATTAGAAAGAAAGAAATAAAAGTTAGAGTGATGGTAAGATCGCTTAAGAGATAACATACCTTAAGATCTCTGATAGTACAAGCGACAATGTCCCCATAGGAGGAATCACCAGCTTGTCCCTGGAGATAGTCCAACGTATCAGAGATGTCGTGCAACGCAGCATTGACAGCAGTGGGATACTCAGAGATTTGGTGGATTATAGTGAGAGCAGGCATATTGCTTAAGAGAAACAGAAAAAGAAAAGAAAGAAAAGCAATAAAGACCACAGCTGACCCACCACCCTTATATATTAATTATTACAGGGATGAGAATTTTCTACCTAAAAGATACAACCAACATCTTAAGAACACCTGAACCATAAAGATGACTGAGGACAGTCAGTATCTTTAGTAAGGGGGAGTGGTGGTGGAAATTCTTAAGGACTAAATCAAGTTAATCAGGACCCGACAAATAGGTCGAAGAGTCACTTAGGGCTTAGTAACCGAGGATACAGAACTGGCTGCCCTAAGCAATGAGGATCAGGCACGAGGAAGTATGCTGGGATCCTCAATAAATGAAAGAAGCCCTAAGAAAGAGGAAGTACCGTTAGGGCAACATAAACTGAATGCACTGGTCTCTTAGGGAGTAAGGAACATATTCCGGTATCAAAACTGGTAATCCCATAAGCTCCTAAGCAAACAACAGATACACCTGCGGAGTCACGTGACCTGTGCAGAGGGGCAAAAAGCGAGGTCGCCTGCAGAGATATAACATTTGAAAAATCTCATTAAGTTCACACTTAGGGCAAGAGGCCCTAAGAGAAAAAACACAAAAACGATGATAGGGATGCTCGGGGTGGCGGTGCACTCGAGCAGAACTGTCAACGCGAAGTCTAGGGAGAGAGCTGCGATCTAAGGTGTCGAAACGAAGCCTCTAAACCACAAAACACACCACAAACAACACACGCTAGTTGTCTTTTAATGTCCTGGGGGGTGTGAGTTTTAGCTCTTTGTTATTCTAGAGAAGTGTCTCAAGCAGGGTAATGCTTCAGAACTTTGTCTATTTCAGACTAGTATAAGTTTTCAGACTTCTAGAGAAGTTGTCTAACTTCTAGAAACAGCGGATGGTGATATCCGACACAAAACAATGCACCAACGAGCGCAAAACCAACTTTAAACTCAAAATCCAAATCAAACTCAAAATCACAAACTTGTAAACCCAAAACTCAAATCGCAACACATCAATCTCACACTAGAGATGAACCAAACAAAACTCAATCATTTAACACCAAGCCAAATACAAATCATAGGCAAGGGGCAGTTATCTAGTGGTACTACGAGTCCTAGACGTCCTTATATACAGTTCTAGAGATATAAATATAGATGAATTGAGATTGTATGTACCTGGCCATGCATGTATACGGTCCAATAAATAATAGATGAATCAGAAACGAGAACGAGAAAGGGATCTCTGAGGGTGGTTGCCATATGCTGCACCACCTACCCCTATTTTTGATGTATGGCTGTACCCAGGCAGAGCAGTTCTAGTACTGCGACCACATGGATCTGCATTCCAGACACTGCTTTGAAACACTTTTACTAAGCCTCAGGTGCCTTGCAATCAGCCTATCCGATACCGTGACTTTCCTCGTCCTGTTTTCTAAGCACTCTCCCAACTCTAGATGACTCAGTGGACCATGCGGTACACCAACGCTGATGAATGCGATGCTGGATCAGGTGTTTCCGGTAGTCTAGAGGATGCCTTTCGACTTTCTTTCCTCCTTTCCCCTAGACTCAATCACGTGATCATCACGAATCATAGCCATAGTACAGTTCTTAGCACTAGACATGAATTCCTGAAGCTCTAAGAGAGATAGCTTTAACACTTTTACCAGCTGACCTAGGCCTTAAGACTTTCATTGTAGTGTAGGTAATGGTCAAGGTGACAGTGAGTGAGTTAGATACAATTGGCTGAGTTATAAGCCCAAGCCAACTCGTCTTAACTCTAGTTTGACCGTCCGTTCGAGTAGTATACTCGGTAATTGACGCCGGATGCCTGGAACTCGCCTTAGGAGGCATTTCGAAAGACTTTCAGCCTTAGCCGCCTAGCGGTCTTATCATCGAATTTTTATACAATTATATCTATTTTAGCTTGCATAAAATGGAGTGATCAACAAGGCTCTGGAAGCTCCCCTAGATATCCCTGACCTTAGATATCTGAGACATAAGCTACTAGTGACTGAGAGAATTTTTACACCCACTCAGAACACTTATATCTTCAAAAATAAAAAAGTGTGAAACAGGCATAATTTCGGACCATGTTACATTGATGTTATATGTAACTTTGGCATATATAAAACATCTTCTTGCAGGATACTTGGCTAAGTCTTTGCATCCATTGAGTAGAGGCTATACACAGACTAACTGAGTCTGACTGATGCTTGGATTATTCACTGGAGGAGTGATAAGCGAGTGATAAGCGAGTGATATGATGGATGTTAAAGCGCCCATCAAATGCATCATCCAGCTGCAGTTATAGCAACAAGCCTGTATTTTTATATTATATATGATACTCCATAGTGATTTCCAGTGAGCATTGGAGCTTGTGCACCACCTTTCCTTGCCTGTGACTGAGTCCTACTCTCTTCATGTTGATTTGGATGGGTAAAGTACATTGTCAAACTTCTAAACAGCAGTTTGACATTGATATTTCAATCAAGTACCTACTCTGGGTCTACCACATGAGCTGTTACATGGTGCATACTCGACGCATACTTGTAGGCAGATGCACCAGAAATGGAAGTAATCGCAGATCATCTGATCTAGCGCTGCGGTGGCCATGGGCGCCATCACACAACTGCCATGTGGTAAGCTTTATCAAAGTCCGTCCTCTTGCTATTAGGAGGGACTCAACAACTCACCCTGAGGCCCACCTGAAGGAGGATGCAGAAGGACTGAGGACTCGGAGGAAGTGTCAGAAAGGCGGATCTGACTCGGAAGCAGATGACACATGTATGATCAGACTGAAGGATGCGGTAGTAATCCTCAAATATATTCATCATATTTGGGCCTATGAATGAAAAGAATACTACTGTAGTGCAAGTAGATCAAGCTGCTATTCAAGGGGAAAGAGCATGGTGATAAAGGACACCTTGAGGACACCAGACTCGAGCAAGGCCAACTGACTCAAAGGGACAGACAGACACAGTTGGTGCTTCCCAGATTTGGATTTATAGGGAAGGATGTCTTGACGGAGCATGCTGTTAGCAGGGTTACATCCTTACAAGAAACCCTGCTAACAGCTTGTGACAGCATTTCTGATGTCCTGCCAAGGGTGCCTTGAACCCCCCCTCCTCAAAATTTTAGTAAAAGGAGATCAAAAGTAGGATAGATCTCTTTTCCCATGACTGTAATGATAAAAAGGAATGCCAAAAGTAGACTAAAAGTGATGTGAAATTGCAAAAGGATGTCCAGACTTCCTTTTCAAGCTACTTTTACTTTTACTTTTTGTTTGCTCTTTGATGAAAAGTAGACAAAAATGAAAACTAAAAGTAAATGAAAAGTAAGTGAAAAGTCTTACTTTGAATACCACTAATCTCCAACACCTCTTGGGATGGAAGATACTGAAGCACAACATCAGCCTCCTTCCTAGGCACCTTGGCATAATACCGCTTCCGAAGTTTCTCCTCCATAGTTTCTTCTTTAGAGGGTTCTAAAAACCCACTCAACATCTGATCATCAGGATGGATAAACACCTTTAGAATCGATGTGTCGTTTGCCCAATTTGACACTATCACTCGAGCTCCCTCTGGAGGGTCCTGAGGGCAAGGGTACTGCTCTATATATAGCATGCTCTACTGCCAGTGGGTTCTTCAGGTACGTATCAAGGTTATCTCCATACAAGTATCTTTGATATATTATTAGTCCGTGTCCTTGCTAAGGTGTATCTCACTGGCACACTTCACCAAGATGTTCAATTGAATCAATGTCAACACTCCGAACTGCGGTGCGAGTCCGTGTGACATCCAGCTCTCTTCACTGCGATCTCAGCCTCTTTGTCTTTGCCGCCTCTCCGTTGGGTGTTTTGTTCTTCACGCCTGACTTCAAGTTTGGGCTGCGATACTTCAGTACTTCCAAAATAGTCGTAAATCTGGCACAAATTAAAATCGAGTTGAAACTGGCTAGCTTCGAGTTCATATAGTTTCGCGTGCGTGCTGTGGTTGGAGCCATCGTCACCACATGTCGCATTCGTGTCCGTATCTCCCACATTTTGAGCCCGCATGTCACTTTGAAATAACAACGGTGAGGATTTGCATTATTTATTATTTCAATGTGCACCACGTTTGTGGTGAAATTATCAGTCAAGCAGATTGTACTTACGACGATGAGAAACGAAAATGAAATGCATCGTCACCGGTCACTTTCAGAATTGGACTACGCGGAAGAGGTTATGTCCGCTCAGTGTCGGATCTGTCTGGGCTAGCGATGATGCCCACCTCCAGCAAAGCCTGCTCCGGCGTCATGATGGTAGCCTCCCCCGTGGTGATGGTGGTGATGGCCTCCTGCCTGTCCCGCCCCTGCATTACTCAAGGCAGCACCCGAGCCATCATATACAACGAGCCGCCCACGATTGTTTGGACGTCGCTTGTGACGAAGATATCCGCGTCAAGGTAGGCTAACTGGAGAGAAGAGCTTACCACGCGAGCTTCAATCCTTAGTCAATCTCCTTCGCTTCAGTTCAAGATGAGGTACTCACAAGTTTCAGCAGGTTTAGACGACGTGCAGCCCATGTCTTGCTAATGGTGGTAAGTATAGAAGTAAGGAATAGACACAGTGGGTATAAATACGGCTCGCGGGCAGAGTTCGAACAGCCTGGATCAGTAAATAGCTGTAAGACAAACTAACGATGACTGGTTGATTGACCCTGTCAATTGATCTGATACCAGCGGTAAATTGTAATCGGATATTCAGCACTAGCGGGAACTGACTAGTTAAGCACGGCCCCGCGTGCTGCACGGGAGACAGCGTCAGGAGAGAATGAGTGATAGGATGCGTTGCATACCAGTAGCCGAAATAGCGATACAAACATCCTCGCGAACAATTACTGACATGGAAGTTTTACCTGACGCCAACATCGACAAGATACAGCAATTGCAACAGAAGTAATAGTGACAGCGTGGGTCGATATTAGCACTGCTCAACAGCAATACTCGATGCTGCGGAGAGCCAATGGCGATATTAATCCGATCGGAGCATTGAACAATGCGAAAGGATTACTGGGTGGTATGATCATCGATTAAGCCCCGTCCAGTGTCGACGACAGGACGGAAGGGCCCGCGTTGAACGACGAAAACTTGGGCTGAATGAAATCAAAGAACCACGAAAAGAATCACATTCACCTTTGATCCGAGTTTTGCATTGTCACAGCTCCACTTGGATTTGACGATGCGCTGTTGTTGATATACAAATTTTGAAGCTGAGATACACGCATGTGGGTGCTTCAAATTGGAGCAGAGACACCACGTTGGGTGAACTTGGATCCCATGAACTGCAGGCTATCGTTCATCAGGGTATCCAGAGTCGGAATGTTGCGCTTAAGCCTGAAGCAGTGAAGCGACATGATACGGGGCCGGTGTCTGCAATTGAATCCGAAGTCCCTTGGGAGATTGATACGATAGCAAACAAGCTAGCTGAACTGAGACATGAAATCGTACGTGTCCACAGAGTACAGCGCCAGTGAAGCATCTTGTCAATAGGATTTGCATGCAAAGCGAGTGTAGAGGCTCTGAATCTTGCGGCAATTCCGCTCAGATCCTGAAGCAACGACACAAAGTCTGAGATACCTGTAAGCGTGCTGGGTTTACTTACACAGCCTCTCCCTGTATGATCATAGCACATCCTCTACTTCTTTCCACAGCCTTTGAGAAATGGAATGTTGGTTTTCCAAGGGAGCCTTGGCGCCAACTTGGCGCATTACGAGAAGCTTCCATGGAGCCAAAGAGCCGG
>QLOY01010927.1:0-11275 GCA_003313965.1 Megacollybia marginata
GCTCAGGAACATCTTTAAGCTCAGGGGGTAAAGACCGAGTCTTACTTACGTAAGGACTCGGAATCATCTCACTGGGAACATTGCTACTCATGTTCGTGCTGCCCTCGGTGCAGAATATCAGAACTTCACACACGATTTTTGGGCTACATATCGTGCTGTTTCTCCTGAACACTTTGACCATATGTGGGATCATCTTGTCTCCCGTTACCCTACCGCTCGGACCTATCTCAATGAGGAAATTTATCCTTGTCGGCAACAATGGGCATGGCCCTGGATCAGCTGCTGCTTTACTGCTGGTGTACGAACTACCGGCCGCTCAGAGGTTGAGAATCGTATAACAAAGATATTTGGAGGTCCCAAGAAGTCACTATCACAGCTTTTTACTGGCTTAAATGAACGTACAAATGGGCAGAATACTCAGGAACTGATGCGTGTCCGTGATGTAGGTATCCTTTTCTATCCTTTCGGATTTGTTCTAATGTATTGTTTGACAGTCGTCTCGACTACAGCATGACCATAACATTGAATCTGTATTCCCAGGCCCTCTGAATCTTTGCCGCAAGTATCTTGGCCCATTCGCTCTGAATGTATGTTATGCACAGATGAAGGAAAGCATCTACTATAGCACTGAGCATCTCCGATTACCAGAGGGCACAAAAACTTGGGTATAAATTTTTATTCAATGCCTAACAACTTGGAAGCTGACCGCTTTTCATAGACAGATTTTGTTGATACCACGATTAAGGAGTTAGGGTTTGACTGGCAGGATGGTGAGGAGAAAGTATGCTGGACCATTATAATCATTTGTCTCGAACTGACTTATTTACCCAACAGAAGATGCTCAATGCTTTTACAAATGACAAAGCATACGTCTCAATACGTTTTCTGATCCGCCAAGTCCTAGGACGGGGCTTGCGTGTTCGTCATGTTCTTCGAATTCGCCACATGGGGACTGGTGCTATACACTACATTCTCTTACTCAATGATGAGTCTTATGTTTGCGATTGTGCTATGGGAGTAAATTTAGGCATCCCATGTAGACATTACTTCCAGGCTCTTACCAAAGTGCATTCTATGCGCTTCAATATTGGTCTTGTCCGACTTCGGTATGTGTAGCAATTTACTCTGGGATCTCTCTGAACAAAGGACAGCTGGTTTCAAGATCCCAAAATCGATCTGAGCAAGATTCCCACCATCTCTCTTGACCATGTTTTGAATGCAACACTTACTGAGACTGATACCAAGAACACTCCAAGCTCGCTTCTGTCAAATCCCTTCGAAGAACATCGTCTTGTGACCACTAGGCCTACAGAGACATTAGGAATGCGTACAGTATACCACGAAGCTCAGGCTGCCCTACGACCCTTGCTAGATCATGTCCAAACACAAGAGCAGATGGATCAGCTACTCACAGGGCTCGCAGAAATTAGGTATGTAACTGAAGCGACACGAAATTTTATACTGATATATGGTCAGCCACAGCCAACAAATGAATTGTCAATCCCGTCTTCGTGATCCTCCTGTTGTTAAAAGAAAAGGTAGACCACTTTCACAACGCCTGACAGGCGCCATTGAAGGTCGTCCCCGGGGAGGTGGGGGAAGGAATCCTAGCAGTCACATAGGACAACGACGGTGCAGAGAGTGTCGCGAAGTGGGGCATAACATTACTACATGCCCTAGACTACATCCTCCACCCCAGTAGACATCATAGTACATTGTATACTAATGAACGGCCCCTTCTCCGAGTCCGGCCAAATTATACTTTGATCTCCGCTTGACATCCAGGTTGCTGAATAGTAGGGGGGTTGCTAACTCGGCACCCGGGTTGCTGAATAGCTTTATCCGTAAGACCGAGTCTTACTAAAGTAAGGACTCGGAACACATAATAGTCCGACTCATTACAAAAAATCAATTGCTCAGTGGTTCGCAACCATAGCATTGAGTGGGCCATATTCCTCAGTGATTTT
This sequence comes from Megacollybia marginata, assembly GCA_003313965.1. NCBI lineage: Eukaryota > Fungi > Basidiomycota > Agaricomycetes > Agaricales > Porotheleaceae > Megacollybia > Megacollybia marginata. Next base: position 1,968 of record QLOY01010927.1, read on the forward strand.
TTTGTTACTTGAACACTTAGACTGGCACCTCCAATGAAATTGAGTATAGAATCCACTCGACTCACCTTTACGGAACGATTCAATAGTTCAACGGTTCGCAACCATGGCATTGAGTACGGAGGTCGGATCCGAAATGTTTTCTGTTACGAACACCCCCAATCTAGAATTCACTCGAGTCAATGATCCAATAGCCCAGCGGTTCGTAACCATGGCATTGGGTGCTTGTGGAACAGATAAACTTTTTTTTTCTCGTGGCTCTAGAGTACACCCAACGCATTTTCAACAGCTACGACCGCCGAGATACTCGGTTACAGTTGTCAATAGTCCAACGGTTCGAAGCCAGGACATTGAAAGACTCCATCAGGAACTTTTTGCGACTATCGACGGATAAAACCTTTTTAGGCCCTTCAAGCCTTGAATCACAGGCATTCCTCCCCCAGGTATCACTCATATCAACTAGTTCCATTATAACACCAACATTGCAATAGCTCAGCGGTTCGGAACCGCAGCGTTGACTTGACAGATTGTTCGCACCTTTTTACTCTCGAGCACCGTCATTCGAATCACAACGGAGGTATGAATGTTTGTTTACTTCACCGCTCTAGAGTACCCAATGCATCTTCAACGGTTCAAAGATGATTCGCATACGTGAGATGTTTTGCGACTTGATCAAATCTAGACTCCAGTGATTTATTCCCGCATCTCCGCTTCAACTAGCAGTGACGCAACCCCTGATCCAAAGGATTGACGGACAAATATCGATAGCCTTTGGGTTCAACAATCAATCAGAACAGCAAGCATTTTCACTCCATCGACGGTACTACCTGGTCATCACACAGACTGATGAAGTTCAACACGTCAATGGCTTACAAGGTTGATATTCCTGGTAATAGATCCTCCTCCTCCTCCTGGTTCACAACCGTGACAGTGGTCTCTTGGAAGTTTCTGATACTTTTTACTCTCAAGCACCACATTTCACATCAAGTATCACACAGAGGACAGTTTCATTCGACATCGCACCAATTGCTCAGCGGTTCATAGCCATGATATTGGGTGTATATTCACCATCCTTTTTCCCCACCCTACTGGGTTCGTCATAAAGGTGGATTAATACAACGATAAATACGTAGACCGTGTCTAAACTCGGAATCCGAAATCCAGTGAATATCACTGATTCACTCTGTCATCAGGATCGAGCCAGTCAACATTGTAACCACACTTGAATTGCGAAAGAGGAAAGCCTGGATCTGTTAGAGGGAATGATCCGAGGTTAAAACCTTAAAGTTGCTAGTACACAAGCCAACGTCGACCGAATTCTGCCTTTTTCTAATTCAGATTCATTCCAACACACTGTTGATAGCTCAGTGGATGGGATTGCTATTAAGGTGCCCTCTTCTTCCATTTAACCGCATACCCTAGCAGCATCCGAGTCATACATACTGATCTGACTCATTTTACAAGATCAGTAACTCACTTACGCTCTATTTGCTACCTGAACACCTCCAATTAAATCGACACTCGAGTCATCTTTATGCAACGATCCAATAGCTCAACGGTTCACAACCATGGCATTGGGTTCTCAGGGATGACATTCTTTTTTATTTCACTGCTCTAGAGTGCACCCAACGTATCTTCAACAGCTGCAAGATACTCGGTCACAATTGTCAATAGTCTGACGGTTTGAAGCCAGATTCCCACTTTGTGGTTAATTGACTTTTTGCGACTTGATCGACTCGGATCAACTCCGAAGTCCGGTGTCCTCCCGCATCTCCCCAGATGCCACTGATGATTTGATGGATCGACGGACACATAAGTAACCTTTTAATCACAGGCATTTTGATCCATCAACTAGCTGACACATCGATGGGTTTCATTATAACACCAATAGCTCAACGGTTCTGAAACGTAGCATTGACCTTTTTACTCTCGAGCACCACCATTCGAATCGAGTGATACGCAGGGGACAGTTTCATTTGACATCAAACCAGCAGCTCAACGGTTCATAACCATGATATTGGGTTCTATGGTTCTGTCGTTTCCTCCACCCTGCGGGTTCGTCATAAAGGCGGATTGAAAGTACCTTTCTATGGATAATACAATAATACACCGCTAACCTCACGATAAATATGCTAAATACCTAGACAGTCTCTGGACTCGGAGGAGGAAATCCAGCGAGTATGATATATCACTCTAGTATCAGGAAAGTGCCAGTCAACGTCGTACAACCACACAGAAACCTCTCCGAGATTCTTGAATCGCGATAGAATGGAGGAAAGCCTGGTTCTGTCAAAATAATTCTTCTTTTCCCATCCCAACTCCTCCAAGTCTCTGTGTTTTGGATAATGTATCGAGATTTTGAGAGATTCGATGCTGTTGGGATTGAATGACAGTGTTTCGAGAGCTTGATACACCCATTGTCCGAGTCCCTTTGATTCGTAGATGTCAGGCGACCCTGTGAGAAGCTCCAACTCCTGAGTGGAATTCGGAGAAGAGGGAGATGAACTGAGTAAACACTGGATCGAAAATGAAGTTAGAGCTAAGTACATCAGATAAAATGAACTTTTTACCCATCTCGAAGGCTTCTGAAATTTCGCGAGTCAGCCATGGTGACTCATTATTGAACGCGACTTGAAGAGAGGATATGTTGAGACAGTGATGCTTCATAAAAACTATGAGATTCTGGAAGAATGATGTCTCTGCCATTGTTTGAATATAAACTTTGAATTCGTTCAGTTGGAGTGAGCCCAATAGAATGTTTCTAATGAAGAGCTCTCTAGGGTAGCAATCCTTTGGAAAGGAAAGACTTTTGAGGTTCTGTAGGAAAGGAATATCTGATTCCGGAAGGCGTGTAATGACCGCATGTTCCAACCCTTTGCGGATGTAGTAAGGAAGAGTACCGGCAACTACTAGCGTTGTGAGGGAAGAAAAGGCAGAAAAGAGCTCGTTCGCAGACTCAGTGCACTGTAACGTATCGACCCGTAATTCGAGGGTGGTCGTTGAAGGCAAGACAGAACTGTAGCGGTTTATCACCTCTGTTGACTCCCATTGGAGTCCATGGATTGAAAGCGATTCGACGCAATCAAGTTTTGGGAACCAGGAGAGGAGTTGATTGTCGAGCCAGATATAAGAGTAATGGTTGTCATCCGGAGGCTCGAGAATGAGATGGTGGACATAAGGAAGAAAGGTAGGTCGGTTTGACATCAAACTCGAGAACGCTTCTAGTGTCGGTGGTTGGAGTTTAATTATTTGGAAGAGATATTTACGACTGGTCCGTAACCAGTCAGAGGAGACCAGGCCGGCGGTGGCGAGAGTGCAGTGATCATCCTCAGCGAATTCAATGATGTAGTCGAAGATCTCTTGTGGAAATACTGGATCGAACATAGTGGTATAGGGGCAAAAGGGAGCGAAAACGTGGCTTTTAAAGCTGTTCTAACGCGTGACTCCTGAGTCTCAACCTATTGTTTCGACATCACGTCACACTGGACAAAAGGTTAAAACATAGTTGACAGGTAAAGATCTCGATATCGAGAGCCATGGAATGTAAGCAGATGTGCTCTATAGATGTATTTGTAATCTGCTTTATGCACCAGTTGTTTACCAGACTCTGATCGAGGTCATAATCCCTCGTCAAGCAGAGCAGCTGACATCAGGATTCTGCATGCTAGTAAGACTTTCCTCTAGATCGATCTCTCTTAATCTATACCGCGCACACGACTTATGGTACAGACTACGTTGAATCAGTCGTCAATCAGCAGAATAGCTCAAGTGACTTACATATACCCATTGCAGTATACATTGAAATACTCCAATGCTTTGGGATTGTCAGAAAATAGCCTTCGTACAGAAGCAACGGCTGCAGTTGTTTCATCAACGACGTCAGCGAGTACGTCAAGGGGATGCTTTCCAGTACATTTGGCCCGGAAATGTATGTATGTGTTGATTTCCCCTTTCGCTTCCTCCTTGTAGAATCTAGGCAACATTAGTAAGCTTAGATAACCTGAGAGAGATAGCTCACGATAAAATATCATTCATAAACGCAACACAATTATTGATCTCCGGAATCGCCTGAAGGAAACTTGAAATATCAGGAAATTCCTCTTCTAAATAAATAAAATGGGAGAACGGAGCCGAAAGAGCCGTCATATCCCGAAAATAATTTGGCCAGAGTATAGAGGGTCCTCGAAGCTTCATATTAACCACATCTGCACGCGTCTCGAGAATGTTCCCAATGACGAATTCGAATGTCGATGAGATGATGAGATCAGCACAGATTGGACCCCAATATTTGTGCATGTCTAGTAGGCACTGTGTGAACCTGGAGAGCATCGGGTGCAGTTGCGGTTGGTTGGACAACCAACGGTGTTGAAACTCTTTTATAGCTTGAGGAACTTCATCGATGTGCTCTTCAGCCCAAAGGATCAGGCTTTCTACGTATTAGAACGCAATCGGGACACAAAATGATCTTGTAAACTTACAACATGTACATGGCAATTTGAATTTTTGCCTCCCGAGGATGTAGCGCAAACGCACACTGTCAAGCCATGAGTCAAACGACCTAGTAGTGAGACATGAGAGTCTGTCTTACATCTGCCATTGTTCCTCCAAGTCTCGCTAGTGCATGAAAGAGGTCTTTCTCTATGCTCATATCCACCCCCAATGATGCAATGTCTGCTAGAACCGCTTCTTCCAGTGTTAAATCGAGGGTTGCTGGTTGCGGAATATAGTCAACATTCTGAAGGAACTTGACAACAAGTGATCTGATGTGGCTATCACGACCTTCGGAGACGTTCTTTGCTGGGGAACTGCTAAATGATATAAGAACCGAATATTCAACAAGATAACAATAGTCAAATACCCTTCAGTTATACTCAGATCCATCTCGAAGAGAGAATAGTGTATGTGTTGGAGTGACATCCAAGCAAGGGTTTTATACTTCAGAAATGGACCTTGGTAGAATACTTGAAGTGAATTAGTAAACCTTGATAGGGCATAGTTTTTCTAGATACACTAGCCCGGTCCCAGTGTACGTCACTGAAAGACAAATCAGAAGCCGATCCCGGCCCGATGCTGACAGAAACTTTCAAGAACAATTCAACAGACTCGCTTGCAAATTCCCAGATGGGTTAATAGAATGCTTACAGCTGATCGACGAATTCGGAGAGGTTTTCAAAACCTTTAGTTGTAAATAGTGGTATACCATTGTAACAAAATTGCATCACATTTTGCCTCGTTCTGTGGGGCTGGTCACGCAGGTGGAGTAGATTTATAATCAAACTATTTATCGGAACGTCCCTGAATTTGTCGATCAGCTGTAACAATATCAACGTTGTCTATTGGTCGATCAAAATCCGACACTCTGTGCCGAGCGCCAGAGTGACCACATGGTTAGGCAGGCAAAAGGATGACGCACAATGATAAACTAAAGGAAATGAGACAAGTACTCTTCCGTTTCGTTGAGTAGTCTAAGTCTAGGCTTGATATTTGGCCCTCTACACGCGTTCCTTCCACTTCAACTTGAAATTAACCCAAGAATCGGACCGAGTCTTGTAGACTTAAGAAAGTCGAATGAGCTTTAATTAGTTTCTTCCTGAGTATGTAGCTAATCGGAGTGTTTATTAAGACATTCATGCACCAGAGCCACAGTTTTTCCTTCTCGGAATTGAATAAAGCTTCTGTTAGACATGGATCCGAGGAACCCGCAATCGATTCACCGGTGCGCACTGTCCGAGCCAATATTCGGAAGGTTCGGATGAAAGGGATGTCTTGCGGATGTGGCGTTGTCGCTTTCTTTACCGCTCTGGTTCTGCCTTTTAGACTTCAGACTCGATGGTATCAGGGATAGAACGCGGATTCATCAACGGAAGCTTGACCGAAGTTTGAAATTTTCATCGGTGCCGATGTGTAAGGATCGCCTCAGTCTTACCGTGCACCACAGAACTAGACCAACGTGTATTGGGTGTTCTATAGTACAGAATAGTAAGAGTATAAGAGGTTCGAAGCTTAAATAATCAACTAACAATGTATTTATACTAACTAAGGTGTGACTGTCACGAGTGCACTACACTCTCCCCCACTAGACCAAGCCTCCGGTGTAGGTCTACACACCAATGTATGGACCCATGGGCTCCGCATTAATGTCAGTCTTCATACTCTTCACATTGCGATTAAATGTCAACTGATTGATAGCTGTATCCACTGACATTTTGCCATCTGCTTTAGGACCGAGTCGGTCAATGAAAGGCCGTGAACTATAATCTGGAGATGTCGAAGGTCCTGTTCCTGAAGGTTTAACTTGAGAGGGCACTTCGTCTTCATCTTCCATCATTTTCGAAAGTTCAATTAGTGACGATTCACTGATTGCATTGGTTGACGTGATATTGTGAGTCAAGCAATATTCGAGAATGGAATCGGGTGGATCCATCTCGTTTGGTGATGAGTAACCGGTCGAAAATTGACGAGAAGCAAGTGGATGTGGTGGATAGTAATATGTTTGGCCTTCTGGAGTTGCAGGGTGGTTAACAGCAGGAACTCGAACGTCTTTTTCGAGTCGAATCCAGTTGAGTTCACCTGTGGGTATGACAGCAGCCGTTTTCAATTGGTACACTTTGTTGTCAATGACAAGACGGCACCAACGAAACATTTCGGCTGATTTATCATAAGAAAAGCCACATTTTGCAAGCCAGAATGCAAGTTCAGTGAGAGATGCGTTGACTGATTCGAATGGTTTGGGATCAAATGACGAGTTGATGATGACATCATGCTTTTGCAGAATATGTTCATACCGTAATGGTGCAGCACATAACTCGCAAAGTAGAAAGAGAAACGAATTTTCTACATCTCTTGAGTAGCATGCTGACGGTCGGAATGCAAGATAATCAAGGAACGCACGCAAATTCTCTTGACAAACCCGACCGTGCTCTATTAGTGCACCTGGATTGATTCGAAAATATTCGTTTGTAAACGTGTGAGCATAGATGTTCCATATTGCGATTGGTGTCGTCCACTTTAAGTTTCCCATGCGCTGATTGTGATATAGGAAAGGAAGTTGTTCATTGGTGTCAGGAACTTCGATACGAGTATGGGGTTTGAGTGAACGAGTCAGTGGAGTAGCATAGCCACAACCTGCGATGCGAGCAATTAAGGGAATGTGAGGACGTTTGGTGATAGAAGGTGGTGTTGCCGGCTTAGCAACAGCTGCCTCGAGTTTTTTAGTGACTTCCTCGCAGCGCTTCTCGAGTTCGGTCACTTTCGTCTCCCATTCCTTCCTATTCTCCTGCACCGCAGTTTCCTTTTTCCTGGCGTCCTCCAACTGCTCTTCCAACTTGTCCAATCGACGAACCTTCGATTTGACTTCGGTTTTAAGTCTCGCAACTTCTTTGTTGCTATCCGACAACATTATTTGAAGTTCCTTGTGTACGTCCATGTCGTCTTCATCGTCTTCATCTTCTTCCACTTCGTCGTGTGACCGCTTCGGTTTGGAGGATGATGATGACGATTTGGTAGCAGTATTCCCCCCACCACCAGACTGAGTATCAGTCTTGGTCACCATTGACTTTGGCTGAGTCGGCGGCAATTTCGCAGTGACAGAAGGGGAAGGAGCACGTGCTGTAGTTCGAGAGTTGGCAGAACGGGTAGTGGTAGTCCGGTTTGTGTCTTTAGCCATTGAAATATGTCGAAATGAATACAAATGAAGAGACGGAGAGAAAGATAAAAAAAAAAAAAAAAACAAGGGTATCAGTGCAGACTGAGTCTGCGGGTATATATAGAGTCAATGACTCATCACGATCGCGCAGAGCGTGATTTCCGCTGTGGAGCCGACTTAGACAATTCGGTAACATCGATCACTCCTTTAAGCTCCAAGTATGCATCAAGAGCAATGCATTCTTGAATATTAGAGTAAGTTTCCCAAGTATTGTCTCCGTCATCCCACAGCACGTGGAACTCGAGTTTCTTTCCTTTCCACCGGTGATCATCTATTTCCTTCACACCAGTTTCCTCATCAGGCTCTCCAAAATCATATGCGGCAGCCTCCCTTCTACCCGGAAATAGTGAGTCATCACTTGGCAAATAGGGCCGCAGTTTACTGATATGGAAAACATCATGGATATTCCGACCTTTCAGCTCATTCGGAAGATCGAGTCGGTAAGTGGAGCTTTCCGACTTGGCATCAAGGATCAAATAAGGCCCGATGAACTTAGGCAAAAACTTGCTCGCTCGACCCTTTGGTAATGACAAATCCTTAGTGGATAGATACACTTTATCGCCTTGCTTCAGCATTGGATCAGGACGTCGATGTTTGTCTGCCTGAAACTTCTGAAAAACACGATGTTGAATGATGGAATCATATGCATCATTGAGTCGTTGTACTGCTAACTCAACAAACTCTTTCACTCCTTTATTTTCGGCCTTCTCAAGTTTGATGGATGACATCAATTGAGGCATGCGAACATAATTGAGCTCAAACGGTGCATATCCGGTTGTGCTGCTGACCGCGGAATTGATTGCGAATTCAGCAAGCGCCAGCATGTCATACCAATCTGTTTGATCCGCACTTACCATTGCACGAACAATTTGAGCTACAGATCGATTGATTCTTTCAGTGAGTCCATCAGTTTGCGGGTGAAATGATGTAGACATCAACAGCTTGGCTCCTAGGATACGATGCAGTTCCTTCCACCATTTGGAAGTAAATTTTGAGTCACGATCTGACACAATAGAATTGGGTAGACCATGGAGTCTAACAATTTCACGGAGATAAATCCAAGAGAGTTGTGATGCAGTGGTATCAGTCCTTACTGGGACTAGATGAACCATTGACGTGAGTCTGCACACTACAACCCATATATAATTGAATCCATGAGATTCAGGAAATGGTCCAATAAAATCCATTCCAATGGATTCCCAAGGTTGAGTAGGAACAGGCAATGAATGCAATAATCCAGCTGCCTTTGTATACTCACCCTTAGTCCGTTGACAAATTGTGCAAGTGTTGCAAAACTTTAAGGCTGAATCACTCATTCGAGGCCACCAGTACCAGCGTCGAATGTAGTCAATTGTTTTCTGAGGTCCATAATGTCCAATTATCTCATGTCCTGTCTCTAGGATAATTCCTCGAATTGATTTCCCTTCAAACATACCATTTGGAACACAAAGAGTCATATCTCCAGATCGAGTCTGTGTCCAAATCAATCCATCCTTGACTTCAAATGATTGATATTGATTTGGTTTTGCCAACACTTTCTTTAATAGTGCATCCTTTAAATACCCTTCTTTGATAACACGAACCATCTTCTCATGATCTTGAAATA
>QLOY01010932.1:930-12380 GCA_003313965.1 Megacollybia marginata
ATGTTTATATATAGCTATAGTGGTATTTATAGTCACAACTTGCCTAATTAGGTCATGTGCCATTGTCTATCTCACACTGTCCAGAATCCTCTATTCAATGCATATACATGGGTCTCATGTTTATATTGGTATTTATAGGACTTGCCTAATCAGGTAATCAGGTCATATGCCATGGTTGATCCCACACTGTCCAGAATCCCCTATTCAATGCATATATATGGGTCCTACGTTTATATATAGCTATATTAATATTTAAACATTAATTATTGAGTCTGACTATATTTAGAATATTTAAATTGGGCCGAGATGCCATATAACCAGCCATATCTATGCCATGCCTCTGTATCAAGGTGCCCATATAATTTGCAAATGGTCTTTTGGGTACTGGCCATAGAATTTGCAAATCTTCTACAACCAGGGGTGCATCGCCTTCATCAGTTCAACACCCTCCTGACTGAGGATGTCGATAGACCACTCGTCCTTCAGGAAATCCCAGTCCATGTGGGTACGACTGGCGGGCATGTATGCTGGCAATATCTCGACACCGCGATCGGTATGGCCACCAATGTACTCCCTGATGTATGGACCACAGGCGCTAAGGCCTCTGATGATGGTCAAATAGCCTGGGCCTCCTTCGAATATTTGGTTGATGCGAGACCGCATTTGTTCATCTGCACATTCTCGTTTGCTTGCAGAGAATCTAGGGTAATCCTTGACTTCGACGAAGAAGAGTGGTGTGGGACTGCTGACCCCAACGTTTAATTCTTGGTAGCGGCGAAGTCCATGGTTCTGCGGCTGTCTTCCTCAGGAGGGCATTGAGGTGCAATAGTAAACTGGTGTCCAAAACAGAAAGTGAGGAGCATCGTCCACGCTCCATAGAAGCGATTTTCGCCTCGGGCTTGTGGCCTCACAGACGCAGCGAGGAACTCTCTTTCAATATGTTCCGGCCATTGTTTTAAGTCTGGGTGGAGGAAAGGTACTGGCAAGTGTAAAGTGGTGGTTTGCACTGACTACTGCTGAACGTACCTGCTGGCCATTGACGACCGTTGCTTGGCATGATGGGGCCAACTAAGACAGCTGGAAACACATACAAAGTATCCCTCGATTTATATTAAAGGCCCCACCCATGCAGTGTTCTCGACCCAAAGTGGAGACAAGGGGAATTATATATAAGTCAACCGGATGATATAACGTATTATATAAGTCACCCGGATGATATAATGTATTATATTATGAAAGCGTTAACGATTCGGAGATCAGAAAGGATGCTTCTGTTGACCAACCTGGCAATGGGATGCCACACTTTTCAAACAGATTCCTCCTCAGAAAGAAAGCCCAGCAAGCCCTCTCCTGGCTGATTGGCCAACTGTCCACCAAATGCCCTAACGCACGACCCGCCAAGACGATTGCTGTCCCTGGCTTGTAACCAAGCCTTGTGTTGATTTCGGGAAGGTCAAGGAACAATGTTTCCACATTTCCGATAGAAACAAGGATGTCGTACCATTCAGTTTGGCCCTTCAGATCATGGTGGAATTTAGTTGTACCGTTAGATATGATGGCGATACCATGGAAGATGGAATCCCACAGCTCGCAAACATATTGATCTTCTTCGCTTTCTAGATCATGCACCAGCGATTGACAGGCAACCGCCGCCTAATATAGTGCTGGATGAACGAGCCAAAGTAAACTGTTCAATAAATGTTGTACACTGCGGGTCTGCACAATGCTTTCTTTTGCGTCGGCTTGCTCCCTAAGACTGAGTGAGGGTTGAATGCTATGATTGGGGTCCTTGGAAAACATGAGCGACCAAAATTTTGCCAAAATTATAAATATTTCCTTACCTTGGGACCTCGACCACGTGCATACCAACCATTACTTACATTTAGACAACCTATAGGCAAAATCCCAGCATTCTCGGGCTTAATGAAGTGATGTGATGTTGTTCTCCAGTTGTTGGAGTTCTCATGCAGCTGCATTCCATGTGCAACCTCTCTGGTTGCTGCTAAGAGCTCCTGCTGTCGAATCCATTATATGAATGTCAGGAAGATCATAAGCGCTCACATGGTCAGTCCAGGAAAGTAAGTCTGCGAATACCCACCCAAAAACAACTCCATTCACGTCAATCAACATAGCATTGGAGGTGATAACGCGTTCTTCCATCTCAGGAACATTCTTGCTCCGATGATCAGCTGAGCTCTTAGCAGCAAGTGCAATGACATCGAAATCATAACGGACTGCAGAAGTGGATATTAAATGTTGAATGAAAAAGCTCCGGACTGACCACGATTGGATAGCGCTGCATCTATGGCGAAAACCAACCTTGCCCCCTCAGTATATGTTTGTCCCTTAGAATAGGTGGTCCAAGCCTGGAATAGAGATATTGCGAGTAAGCTTTCCCACTCGTCTCGTGAAAACGCAGGCTTCTTTTGTAGCCGTTTCTTGCAGTTAGGGCTGTAGACATTCAAAGCCGTATCCTGCCAGACTATTTACCTTACTGTGAAGGTCCTATCCGTTTGTGATATAACTGTCTCGAAGAAGGCTGTTTCTGACGCATAACTACAGGATAAACGAGGTTGACAATGAAGGCGCTAGATTATGAAATATTGCAGTCTCGTGACACGGAGCAATGCACTTGTCTTGCATGATTGTGTGAATTTGGCAGGCTATATAAGCTTTCTCGATCAACAAACACACCTTTTTCCCCAACCCTCACTGGTTCCTGTCCTCTGGCTTTATCAGGCTAGTCGACACTCGAAGCGATGTTGCCTGTGTAAGCGGGGGGCGCCCTCATCGTTTTCAATAGTGTCGGCATTGACGTCTGACCTAGGCTGACGCCGTGCGTTTGTCCTACTCAAGCTTGGAAGCCGTCTCGCAATGGAGCATGCCAGCTGTAGCCTTAGGATTGATTTCTAGGATGGCTGATAACTATCCGTGCTCTCTCCATCTATGTTGGTGTGATGAGGCTGTTGGGTCTCCTCGAGACCTTGGTTCGGGGGCATATACACTCATTGTCTTTGCTAACTGTCCTTTTTAGTTGTAGATAATGGTGGTAGGCTGACACTTACTTCAAATACCTACTCAATGCTCCACAGATCATGTTGGTCCTCCCCCAGCCTTCTATGCAGCCTGTTGCCTTTGTCTTTATGGTCTGCTTATTTTTCATGCCACTCCTTGTTGACTTCTCTTTAGGATCCCATTCCTTCAACTTTCCTGTTCCTGTTTGGTGAGTCTTCAGTTGAGTTTGTTACCTCTACCGTGATTTTCTAGGGTGCCTCTCATCTTCCTGCCTTTCATTAGTACTTTTCGCCTGCAAATGAAGGTGACGGCTGCAGACGTCACTGGATGTTTGCCTTTTTCCCCTTTTTTAGGTACTTTAGTTAGTCCTTAGCATAATTAGTTCTATTGGTGGAGTTCATTTCGAACTCTGCCTTCTTTGACACTTAGACTGCTTCACAGTCATGCATGGCTGTCTTGACAGCCATGCATATTTACGTTCCCTAATAGTCCTAACCCTAACCTTAACGCAGATATTATAATATAACTGCGGTTATTATAATAATATATTATTGGTGCTGAATCGTCTGGTGCTACTATATATTATCCTGATTCCAAAATCCAAGAGAACAATGCTTTGGCAGCAAGCTATCTAAGTAGCAGTAGTAATAACTTCCATGGTTGGCAATATGATGATACTTCCTCAACTTCAGGATACAGCACAATCGCATCAGAGTCACATGTCCTACCAAACTTGCCGCTTCAACGACATGCCGAAACAAAAAATGAAAAACAAGACGTCTTCACCTCCTGGCAACCAGTCCCCGATCAACCAAATCGAAGTGCTTAACACGCCACCAGGGGGTCTTGGCCTTCCTGCATCCTTTGTGCCTCTTCCTGTAGAGTTATCCGAACACAATACATTCAAGGGACCAGGTTTCGAAATGTTGAGCTCCTGTCCACTCGAGAGTGTGCAAGACATTGCTCTGCCAAAGGTGAGTTTTAATTCCAGTTTATAGGCTCCTTGCACTAATGCCCACAGACTTGTTTCCTGTGTGCAGGTGGGGGGAAACTTATGTTGTGTGGTATAGCGGTCTGCATGAATGGGATATGCTGGCCTTGTTTGGGACCCAAAAATGTGACTGGTGCTGACATGCAATCTGGTTTCCTTTGCCCTCCTTGTTTCCAATGTAAGGAAGGTCCTTTAACGGCTTATTGAGTGAGTACAGATTCCCCTCAGTGATTCCCCTCATTTAATGCCTCACCACCATGATCCAGGGATTCACTGGCCGTATGAGTAGGAAATTGACAATCAAAACGACCTTCCAACATCTTTCCACATTGCAAACGACAAGATCGCACTACACACTCATCTTAGACATCCACCTACAGGATGAGTCCCTTTCACATACAACAGCTAGAATGGTGCATGACCAACTTCTCACTCTAATACCTGGCTCAGTGGGATACGTAAGCATGCCCTTTAGTTTAGGCTCAGAAGAGGGACGAGCTGCATATCACTATGGCCTTAACAACTTGTGTGATGCATTGACGGAAGATGGCAACTTGGCTCAGTAAGTTTACTATCCTAGATTTCACTTTTCCTTACCTCAACTGACTAGCGTTGGCCGTGTATTCATTTTTCTGACCACACCAACTGTTCCAGGCTCGATTCCCCTAGTTCATTATGCAGTTGGTGGGGAGGGTGCTGACAATCTCAGTAATGTGTTACAGGTACTAATTCCCCCGCTTCTTATCACACAATTGGATCGAAGAAAGGATGCTAGAAATCTCCTGGTATTGCTGGCAGGGGGGTGCTACCTACAGGACGAGCCCACAGTCCGATTCTTGCTATCCTTTGGTGAATTGTAGGTTTCCTGCTAAGAATTGAAACACAGTGACATTGTTTCAGATCTGGTATATCAGACATCATTGGATTTGGGAACCATTACCTTAACCCTCCCTTCATCAACGGAACTGCTGGAGATGGCACACCAGGAGCACGCATTCTTGTCCTGCATTTTCAATGGAAAGGCACAAATGGGTAGCCATACTGATGTGTACATTTTGCAGCCCCCGCGAACGACCATGCTGAAGTTTTCTTGGGCACATCCCGCCCGTTGTCCATTTTCAGTCCCACTTCCGATTTTCTGTCCAAAATGCGGCATCTATCTTCCATGGCAGAAGCCATACATATACCCCAAAATGGACAAAATTACAAATACTTGCAAAGGTTGTGGCGTTGTTCAACAGACGAGGAAACCACTGGGCATGAAGAAGTGGACGAAAGGAAAGTTTTTGTCGGTGGAAGGTGACTGGTTCCTGTCAGAAAAAAACTATGCAGACACGCAATAAGCCAGGCGCGGGCCCAGTTTGTCAAAATATTGCAATATATTTCCATCTTGGCTGCCACGGGTACACCCCGCACACCCAGCATATCCTGGATGGATATCATATAAGTATTGATTATGCTAAATCCACAGCTCCAGCCTGTACATCGTTGAGTGCCTACTGATAGTAACCCATGCCCCACACTGCCAACTATATTCATCACCCACAGGTCATGAACATGTAGTGTTTTAACCCTACCACAGCTGTCGGTTGGGCTACCAATCGTGGTGGCTAAATGATATAATAACGATTCTTGCACTTACCGGTAACAGCTTGCCAGCCATCCTGGACTCGCTGGGACATAATATATGATTAGCACCACAATGCTAGTCATCAATATATTATTTACCACTCTTCCATGGGGTCCACGGCTACCATTGCAGGGGAGATATATATTTATTATTCCGCAATTATATTATATTAATGGCACTTACAGGCAGGCATTGACTGTGACTGTGACCGATATTTTCAGGTAATATAATAATATTGTATCTGAGGCCCCCAACGGGGCCTATCACGTGCATTTGTTTATTATATTCTCAATCATGACTTGGATCACCAAACCAGCGAGAAAAATTTTGAAGAAGAAGGCAAAGGATTATTTGGACTCCAAATGTGATGAAAGGACCTCCCTGGTCTTCACCGTTGCCTCAGAGATACGGGCTACCGATAAAGACCGAGACTGGGGCGACTTGGAGCAAGTGAGTGGCAATATGCTACCGTTACTCCGTTAATCTTCCTATAACCCCAGAGAGTGAAAAACTGGTTCAATCAACACAGTAAGGCCGTTGTGCTCTCTGCCGGCAGTTCTGTGGTCGATGGCAGGGCATCAAAGGTCACCCTACCCCAAAAGTGGACCGGCCGCAAAGTAGCTCGCAGCCGCTACCCGGACTTGTATCAGGAGGGGATTGAAGCTGCTCGGGAAGCAGGTTTTGACAACTTACAACTCCATAATCCTGCCCTAAAACACATGTGGGATAACCTCACGCCGGAGGAAAAGCAAGACTGTGAGCAGGATGCAAAGGAATACAATGCAGGAAGAGGCGTTGATCCTGATCTCAAAAGACGGTCAGTTCTTCCAACCCTTAACTTGAAGCCAATCTGAATTGAAACTATGCAGCACTGCTATGTCTGACAAGGGCAAGTCCATTGATAGCTTTCTGAAAGGGCAGTTCGCATCAATGGGGATGCGACTGATTGCCTTCTATTCTTATGTCGACACAGAGGGTGTATCTCACTGTGGATTGTGAGTTCATTTTCCCTGCCCATTGCAAACTTAACTCTTCCAGCACTGAAACACAGGCCGAACCAAAATTCTCTTCCCAGTATCCACAAGTTCTCCAGGGAAAGTTGAACATCGCCGCTGACTGGGAGCAATATTCCCAGGTATTTGAAGATCACGATCAGAGTGAGGAGGGCGACAAAGACACGAGAAGTAAGAAGATAACAAAGGGAGGTGACCTACCCTCCTGGGTGACATTGGAAGTCCACCCTCAGGAGAATGGAATGAATTGGCCATTCCTTCCTAAACGGCCAGGTTCACATAGCACCGGGTTCCTTACAGCCATTCGCAGGGTGTTGAGAGCTTATGTCGGAATGATTTATAGTCAGTGCTCATGTCGTTTATGATGTCTTTTAATCCCGGTTCACAGAGGAAAGCACAGGAGGTGCCAAACCCTGCTGGAAGGCTTTCTCTAACCCTACGCAAGGACGGAAAATTATTCTCAGTCGATATCTCCCAGACGACGAAGACTTCCAGCTCACCGACCCCGAAAAGATGTCAAAAAAGGACCTAATAACACTTTACGATTTCTGGTACAAAGTACAAGAGGATGGCAAATGTCCTCTTCAGTTTACCAAGGAGGCAATCAGGAAGCACAGGAACGCCGACTGGCAAATCTGAACAAGGGTGTGGCAAGGGGTACTCCAACGTCGAAGCAAAAAGTCAAGGGAGGTTCGGATGAAGAAGATGACGAAGAAGAAGAAGATAATGATGGTGGACGCAATCGCAAAGAAAATGTGAAGAAGGGTCAGAAATCCAAACGACTCAATCCAGTTTCGGATGTTGAAGATGATGATGAGGATCAGAGGAAGCGAACAGAGCCAGCAACATCCAGCAAGGCAAATGCGAATACTGCTGCTGTTGCGAAGCGAACAGAGCCAGCAACATCCAGCAAGGCAAAGGCGACTACTGCTGCTGTTGTGAAGCGAACAGAGCCAGCAACATCCAGCAAGGCAAAGGCAAATACTGCTGCTGTGGCGAAGCCAACTGGCAAGGCCTCATCTAAGCAGGTCAGCAACCCCCAAGATGACGATCACTGCAAATCTGAAAACTCTGCCAAAGCTGCTACACAGAAGCGGAAAGAGCCCGCCCATGTGGAATTGCCTGCCCCCAAGAAGCAAAAGATTGTTCAGGATCTTCCAACCTCTGATACACTGACTCATCCAACAGCAGAAAGCCGATTGAAAACCATGTTAGAGGTTTGTGACTGCCCCCTTTTCCGCTCTCTGGTTAAGAAGATTCGGCCGAGAATGCAGGTCAGTTATTATATATTATATATTATATAATTTACCGACCCTTCCAGGCGGACTCCACCTCTACCTATCCCTGTAGTTTGCAAACTTTGTGGGTGACATGGTCTGCTCCGCAGAACAGTGTCCCTCCTGGTTTTCTCACAATTCCATGTCCTGAGAACGTTCCTGCGGAGGACCATGTTGAATGTTTCATCTGGAAGTTAAGGGCTGGGCCACATCAGCCAAAGAGAGGCCGTCTTTCATCCGTGAACCTGGATACATTGCTGCTTTCAATCGCCATTGTTTACCGTGACTCATTTATCGTCACACAAGTTGAGCCAGACAGCGAGCTGTGGGAGAAACATCCTTCTTTGCTCAGAGAGAACGGCTTCGAAATGTCACACTTTGTGGAACTCGAATCTGCAATTCAGGCCATGATCAACAAGGACAAAGGTCAGTCAAACTTGTCTGCTGGTGATATTCTCCTGCATGCTTCTTTCCAGCCACCAAGCCCTCCGTCACAGAGCCTTCTTCGTCAACTGTGAAAGTCCCAGCCAACAGGGACACCTCTGCAGATCTCGGTGAGTCTAATACATTATGACAGTCATTCCTAATGCATGTCAAGCAGCTCGTTCTGAGGACTCTGTACCCGCTCTGACAGAACTGAAGCCATCTCAGGAATCCACCATTCAACCGCCCCCGGGGGCCGAAGCAGTTCCTCAAGATCTGGTGAATCCCCCAGGCGATATCAGTGGCCAGCAGCCGGTAGCTCAACTGCCCTGATCGCCCATAGAGTCTGTTCAACAGCCCTCAGCAGTGTTGGGTACTGAATTCTCATCGAATGACTGCCCCGAAACGGCTGCAGATTCTACTGGTAAGGATATATTTCAATATATATAGTTGTAACATGATCACAGCGGTCAACACCGCATCTGGCTCCAAGCCAGATGGAGAAACTTTGAGTGATCCGAGCACAATGGCCGAAAAGTCTGGTAAGTATATATTATAATATAAAGTTGCCCTAACATGGTCACAGCGGCTAACACTGACTCTGACTTCAAGCCAGATGGAGAGACTTCGAGTGCAGATCCGAGCGAAAAGGCCGAAACGTCTGGTGGTAAGTATATATTATAATATAAAGTTGCCCTAACATGGTCGCAGCGGCTAACACTGACTCTGCTGACCCCAAGCCAGATGGAGAGACAGGGTTAGATGGAGGTACTAGAGAAGACGACTTTGAGGAATACATACATGGGGATCAATGTGCTCCTGACTGTCCAGGTAATTTCTACAAAGCTGATAGTTGCGGACTCATTATCTCTTTCAGAATGGAGCATGGTTGAAGTCGGTCTGGATCTTGAAACAGCTCAGAAGATTGGCAAGGAATGGCAAGAGTTTCGGGAGGTTTTCCTGCCCTGCCTTGAATTCATGGATGACATCCCAATGAATGAGAATGAGTGGCATGAATGCCGACCAGATCAGAAGTTGGCTGCCAGTATGGCACAATGGTTTGAAGGCAAGGTCATGACTCAGGCATCTGCTAAGGAACTCCCTGACAACTTCCTCACTCTCTGGGAGACTCACTTGTTCGCAAGGATGTTCTATACCTTGAGCAACCTGGAGCCCTCAAAGCTACCTGCAGAATTGAAGAAACGGAAATGGTGGTGCTTCGGTAGGGATGGTGTTGTCATCGTTGCAGCAGGGCTTTACTGGGGGTGGCTCAAATCAAAGGATGCCTTCAGCCAAGGGAAGACAGAGGCATGGATTAACCTGGTCAAGAAGGTCACTCATGTCTGCTTGTTATTCAAATCTGCTTTGCAGTGAGTTCTATGGGTTAGGACTTGTACTGCACCTGCTGACTATCTGTTAGAAAAAATGTCAAGGGTAAAGCCAAGCCAGCTTTGAAAACAAACAAGCCAGCTTCTACACAGGGGGATCGAAAGAGAAAGGTGAATGAGGAGGCTGCTTCACCAAGGAAAAGATTGAAGCTGTGATGGACTTTTCATAAATATTGGGTATGTATGGTGTGCCCAAATGCTATGTAATAAATTACAATGTTTGAGTTTTACAAAGACGATGTGGCAGCAGAACTTTGCATCTCTAGGTGCAATTTCCATAAGGTCACATTCTGACTGACATAAAGCCCCAAGGGCCACGACCTATAGTACAGAGCGAATATATTATGTTTGACACCATCGGCTTCTCCCGAAACTGAGGCACTATAAAATATATTGCCTGCAGGGCCACTGCCTGCATCATGGGTCACATATATTATGTATGACCACAGACTCCAGACACAATATACCCCATAGGGCGCTTCCGGTTCCTGAATCTGGGTCATGAATATATAGTATACTAGCTCGAGGGGACTGGATTTCTGATGGGCCGCTGCCTGATTGTCAGACAAATATAATATAATACTCGGAGGGCCACTGCCTGTGTTATTGTATATCCCCTCAGAGGCCCCTTCCTGAATCGCAGACCAAATATATTATGCAGTGGTTGGAAGGCCGCCGCCTATGCTGCAGGTCCAATATATTATGGTCGGCGGGATGGGCCGCTTCCTGGATGTGAGACAACTACCCGGAGGGCCGCTGTCTATACTACAGGTCAATTATATTATATTGTACCTGAGGGGCCACTTCCTCAATGCAAGACAAAATATAATATACCATCCCGGACGGCCGCTACCTATAGGGTCCAATATATTACAGCCACCCAATGGGCCGCTTCCTGGATGTGGGACTATATATATACTATCTGGAGGGCCACTGCCTGTCTCAAGGGCCGCATATATTATACATGACCTCGGGGGCCTCTTCTTGAATCGCAGAACAAAAATATTACACAGCCGGTGGAGGGCCACCACCTATACTGCAGATCCAATATTATATTCCAACTGAGGGGCTGCTTCCTGGATGTGAGTCAGAATATTATATACAACCTGGTAGGCCGCTGCCTATAGTGCAGGTCCATTATATTATATTCTACCCGAGGGCCGCTTCCTGTATGTGAGCCAAAATACAATATAGGATTCAGAGCTGCTACCTATGCTGCAGGTCCAATATATTACACTCACCCAATGGGCCACTTCCTGGATGTGGGGATCAAATATAATATAGTACCTGGAGGGCCACTGTGCGTGTCATGGGCCACATATATAGAAGATGAGATCGCGGGCCGCTCCCTCAATCTGAAAAAAAAATATAACATACTACCCAGAGGGCCACTGCCTATACTACAGGTACATTATATTGTATTCCCTGATGGGCTGCTTCCTGGATGTGGGATCAAATATATACTACAATGAGGGCCACTGCCTGTGTCATGGGCTGCATATATTATATATCAGCTCAGGACCCCTTTCAGAATGGCAGAGCAAATATATTATACAGTGGCTGGAGGGCCGCTGCTGATTCTGTAGGTCCATTATATTATGTTTTACCCAGGGGGCCACTTCTGCGATGTGAGACAGAATATAATATACTACCTAGCAGGCCGCTGCTTATTCTGCAGGTCCATTATATTATATTTTACCCGAGGGGCCGCTT
>QLOY01010957.1:0-18218 GCA_003313965.1 Megacollybia marginata
TTACCAAGTCGTTGAAAAGGTCGGCCTTCTTTGTCCTTTTCACTGTTTTTTCTCTCATTCTTTCTTTTCAGCTTCCGGGTCTGATCAAAACCATTCAAGGGGTGCAGACCGAAAGGGAGGAACTCGCTACATTGGTCGAAGAGACATATCTGAAGCCGTTCAAGGTATGCCGGCGGATTCACCCACCTAGTTTGTAGGTGACATGTTTCCAGGAATGCAGCGAAAATTTAGAAAAATATTCTGAGATGGTAGAATCTACACTCGACTTGGAGGTTCAGGATCATTCCTATTTCATCAAACCTGAATTCGATCCACGACTACAAGAAACCGCGGCAAAGCTTAGCGAGGTGATTATCTTGTTTATAAACTGCTGATCAGGCTGACTGAGTGACAGGCTCGTGATGCCCTTGATGAGGAGCACCATGAGGTAGGACGTGATCTGGATCTCGAGCTGGACAAGAAGTTGCATCTGGAGAATAATCCAACCTACGGCTACTGTCTGCGGATAAGCAAAAACGTTAGCCCTTCGTCTTCTCGACCCGCTTCTGACGGCTATGTTAGGACGGCAAAAATTTACCCTCAAAATACAAAGAGATCTCAACCCAGAAGAGCGGCGTTTTGTTCACAACAAAAGCCCTCAAGCAGGCTGCAGAGGATTACAAAGAAAACTCGGACAAATACTCCAGGCTACAAAGCTCACTTGTAAAAGAGATTGTTAATATTGCAGGTGTGTCCAACTTTTTTCTACTAGTTTGCGACTTCTTTTCCGTTAGCAACATATTTCCCTGTTTTGGAGATTCTCGATGGCATTATCGCTCACCTCGACGTTATCATTAGGTATGACTTACGGGGACCAAAAAGTAAACACTAATATGCTAACCTCAGTTTTGCTCATGTTGCGATCAACGCCCCAGAACAATATATCCGGCCAACTGTGGTCGAGAAAGGCATGCATATGCTTTTGAGACGTTCTTCTGTTTCGCTTACCGGTTCCAAAGGGACAGGCAATCTCGTCCTTAGGGATGCCAGACATCCATGTCTTGAAGTACAAGACGACATCCATTTCATAGCAAATGATGTTGAAATGATCAAAGGCCAGTATGAACAATACCTTGCAACCAAATCTCATTCTCACTAGACAAGAGCGAATTCCAAATCATTAGTAAAGCAATGTATTCTATCGCTTAGGACGAAACTGACTTGTATCTTCAGCCGGTCCCAATATGGGTGGCAAGTCCACATACATTCGGCAAGTTGGGGTTATTGCCTTGATGGCACAGACGGGTTGCTTCGTGCCATGCTCTGAAGCCCGCCTTCCTGTTTTCGATTCCGTGCTATGTAGAGTCGGGGCGGGTGACAGTCAGCTCAAGGGAGTCTCGACTTTCATGGCAGAGATGTTGGAGACGGCGACAATTCTTAGGGTATGTTCTTTTGAAAGCACTTTCCTATTGGTTCTCAAATCTCGCAGCTAGCAACTAAAGATTCTCTGATCATTATCGATGAATTAGGACGCGGTTGGTGATCTTCGTCAATATTTCGTCCCCATTAATCTTCATCTTCAGGAACTTCGACATACGATGGATTTGGACTGGCTTGGGCAATATCGGAGTATGTGTTTTTCTTTGGTTTTTACAGTCAAATCTGACCCGTTCTTTTGTAGACATATCGCTTCCCAGATCCATGCTTTCTGCCTTTTCGCGACGCACTTCCATGAACTTACCGCTCTTGACCAACAAATAGCCCATGTCAAGAATCTTCATGTTGTTGCACATGTCTCAGAGGCATCGGATAAAGATCAACAACGTGAAATCACACTCCTTTACAAGGTGGAGCCTGGTATCTGCGATCAGAGCTTCGGTATCCATGTTGCCGAACTTGCCAACTTCCCTGAAAACGTAGTCAAGGTATAGTAGGGTCTGAGCCAACGATATCGAGGAAGGAGCTCACTTTTTTTGCATAGCTGGCGCGACAAAAGGCCGATGAATTGGAAGATTTCGGTGGTGGTAAGCTGACGCTTAAGCCGCACATTGAATCTCCTCAATAATTGTCGCAGATGACAGTCAAATGATCGAAGACTTCCCTGAGGAAACGATTGAGCAAGGCATCGCTATTGTCCGTGGGCTTCTGAGCGAGTGGAGCTCGACGCAAGATGGAGAGGATGTTGTCATGAGTGACAGCGACCCCAACATTCAGTTAGAGGATCTCCAACGCTGCGTCGAGAGACATCGCCCCCAGATCGAAAGTAATCCATGGTTACAATCAATCATTGCCTCTTTATAGACTCGCTGCTATCAAGCTGCTATCGTGCTATCGCTACAATTCGCTGTCTTGCATTCTTCAGGATTCAGGTGTACCATATCATAGTAATGACCATGCTCCACGTCATGTTTGTGTTTGCGACCATAGCGAGGTGCGTGACTTGCTTGAAAAGCTTGCGATGAAAGCTTTGTCTAAGGACAAGTTAGCGTAGTATATAAGAGCTTCTCTTCATACCTTGGGACGAAATGCGGTGAAAGGACGAGTTCATTTCGTCCCATACCTTAGTGCCAGATTGCCGGTCACGTGCAACTGACCAGCATCTCGCATTGTTTTCGGCCCGCCCTCTCGGCCCTATAGCATGTTGTCTTCATTCCAGACTCTGCTCAGGAAAAGCTCCCACCTCTTCTGATCAGCGTCTCCTCCCAGACGCGTTTTTCGTATCATCTACTGTCTCACATCTGGAGACTTTCTCGGGACGCTTCTCTCATCGGGTTTTCAACTCAGTTGGTCACTGAGTGAGATCTTTTCCTTCCCCCCACACTGGCTATCGATTCCAGTCAAAATCGATACTCTCTTCACCTATTCATAGCTCCCGCGAAGCCTAACTTG
Source organism: Megacollybia marginata (assembly GCA_003313965.1). Lineage (NCBI taxonomy): Eukaryota > Fungi > Basidiomycota > Agaricomycetes > Agaricales > Porotheleaceae > Megacollybia > Megacollybia marginata. The sequence continues at coordinate 2,869 of QLOY01010957.1, forward strand.
TACGAAGGTGAAAGCATGGATATATCAGTTTCGGAAGTTGGAACAGCGATCTTCGGATCTCGTGACTTTCTCATCTGCCCAGCGGAGGCCGTGGAGCTCTCGGTAAAAATGGCCTACTTGAGGATGCGCTGCGGGATGCTTTCGCGTACTGGGTTCAAAAACACTCTCCTGAGCAGATCGGTGTCTATATCTCGCAGAGTTGCTCGACGAATCTGGCCAGAGACAAGTCCCTGATATAGAAGAGGCCTATCAGTCAGAAATCAGAAGCCCTCTCTTCCGGGTATACGATAGGATTTTGAACAGGCTACTGTATATGGCGTAAGTCGACCCGCAGTAGGTAACCACACTCGTTAAACCGGACTTTTGTCTGCCCCGCTGGGAATTACCCATAAAATTACCATGAGCAACATTGGAGCTGAAGGATCGTGTTATTGCGCTAGAACCGGTTGTGATGTCCGTTCCTTTGGAGACTCTTTGCAAACATATGGGCTCGACACCATACTTCTAACAGGCCGAGCTGAGCGTAATGCACCAAACTCGCATTGGATGATTCATTCTTCATTTCGCAGCGGCCCGACGCTATGAGGACTTTACGTGACCGGATGCATTTACGCCGCATGACCAACCGCCGGCATTGTATTCGTTGCCGTATGTGCAATAATATCCTCTTCAGCAGGTTAACATTGTAGCTGCTGCTCCGATTGGTCCAGTCCCTATTACCAAGTGTCCCTGTCAACATACGTCCTGGCGCGGCCGCCTGCAACTACAAAGGTTGAAGAAGCACAATGGCCAAAAGTTCCAATCGTTCGAGACGCCGTGTTCTTAGAAAGATACTTGGGCCTCAGGTTAGACCGTAGTTTGCATTGCGGTAGGCCCTGAGGATGCTCTGCATTCCCGATTCATAATCACGGCCTTTTCGTGCTCCTCAGGTCTGATGAGTCTCTCACTGAGTGTACCGGCTTATATTTACATACCTCTGTATACGTGCACCCACATCGGAGCTTGACAAAAGTGCTTCCTACGTAGGCGCGACAAATCACTCCAGTGCCGAGTTGTAGAAGTTGCGATAGGAACGCACTTGAGAATCTGAAGAAATTTTAGAATCAGGAAGCGAAGTTCATAATCATGATAATGAAGCAGACAATGATATCACGTGCTGTTACATCTCTACTCGCTTGCCAACCGTGGCTCTGGAGTCCGGCCTACTGTTATCGGTGACATTTGAAAGTGGCCTTTCTTCTTATCTAACTTGGAACCTTCTTTGACCTTGACGCTAAGGAATCTCTCCAAAAGCTTCAACCCTAACGGTTATCAAAAATGTAGCCACCGGCACTTTCGACAGGTGGTCATCGGTCTCCTACTCTCTGTTCTAGGCTTATTCGTCATACATCGGAATTAGGTGACTTCTCCGTGGATTTGGAGGTTCTGAGCCGCTCCAGGAATATTACGGCTTGTCGATCCTATGCGTATGGCGAAAGGAAGGAATGCGATGGCAACGCACTCGCGCATCTACAAAAATGACACCCTCGTTAGAGCTCGGAGGCCTGTTCTCGTTCATGTCATCTTCAGCCTCCGTGAGGACGACATCCTCGGTTTTAGCTATCTTTGTGGTCGTGCCACTCTATGATGGTCACCGTCCATCAAAGAAGACAAGGCCAAGCAGATTTTTTGAAACTCCATGAGAGAAGCCGACACCAATGGACCTGGATTGCTTGTGCTACTGCAATCAGTGCCAAAGTCAACCATCCATCTGTCACGTCTGTAAAGTCAACCCTATACCCGCTGCCACTCGCTCTGACAGACTTCCAGTCCAGTATACGGGTGTCCCGAGCGTTGAGCGACTTTGTTTTACCGTACATGCGAAGATTCTCACCCTGGGTTACCGGGCAAATCTGCTTGTTCTTTCGCCGAAGTGCGAGCAAACGGTTTAACATTAGCGCTACCCCTGAACTCGCCTTAAAAAGCCGGCCCCTTATCCCCCAACTTCCTAACACCTTCTCATGCCCTTACCAACATACCCACCTTTTCCTAACAATGTTCCGACTCACCCTTTGTTGGTAGTTGACTATGCACTCCTGCAACAGAGAGACGTCGCAGAGATTGAAAAACTTTGGACCGCTTCCACCCAGTTAGGGTTTTGGTAGTAAGTAAAAAGTGGCAGAGCTTCCGCCACCTGACGCTTTACAGTCTCAAGAACCACGGCGCTGACGAAGCGGTTGACGGTATGTTCGAGATGGGGGATGAGACGATGAAGCTGCCGTTAGAGGTCAAAATGGAGTACGAACAAGGAGACCAAGGCCAATCGTTTGGGTTAGTTGACGATACGTTCGCATTCCGCAGAGACTGATAATCATATAGTTACAAGTTCCGAGGAGCTGTTGCAGTTAATTCTTCTGGAGAGCTCGATACCGTGGAGTTTCTCAATGTCGCTAAAGACGATGTCCTTGCATGGCCGAATAAAGCCCACCGTACATACCCTTCAACTGTTGAAGCACGCATGGAACCCACTTTGAAACCATATGTGCAAAAGTCCTTGGACGTGGTCAAAACGATCCTCGACATCTACAACGATAAGCTCGGTTTACCTGAAGGAACCTTGGTATCGATGCACTCGTTGGAGGAATATAGTTGCAGTGAAACTAGGTGCATTAAAAATGCTGCAGGAGTTCCTGTCGATAAGGTTGGAATCGCTGCACACACAGATTTTGGTTCGTTGAGTTTTCTCCATAATCGCTTGGGAGGTTTGCAAGTCTTACCTCCTGGAGTGAAGGAGTGGCAGTATGTGAAGGTAAGACAGCAAGTAAAGCTTCTTCACACGTATCATTGACTCGTGTCCAGCCGATCCCTGGCCACGCTATCTGCAATGTTGGGGATGCATTATCTTTGTTTAGCGGCGGTATACTTCGTTCCAACCTCCATCGCGTCATGTAAGACACTTGGTATTCTGCCAAGTCCACTAACCGAAGGCGTCCTCAGGATTGCACCAGGAGCACAATCTGCATTCGACAGATGGTCGGTAGTATTTTTTTCGCGTCCCGGTGATTCTGTCAAGCTGCGTGCTTTGACTGAGCTTAGCCCAATCATTGCAAAAGCGGTGTCGGAAGCACCTGAGAAAAATTTCAATCCGGAATCCACTTCCCTCGAGTGGTTTACAAGACGTATCAAGAACCAGAGGATTAATAACAGAAAGGTAACGAGTTTTTTGATTGCCACTGTGTTGTTCATGAGTTCAAACCAGGGACCTGAGACGTGGATTGCGAGTCGGGGAACAGAACATGTTGACGACACGATCGTAGTGAACTGATTGTGTGTAATCAACGCTGCATATATTTGATTTTAATGTATGATTATCCTTTTCGAATCCCATGCCTTGTATATTGAGTCCGTGTGAAAAATAACCGCTTTTTCTCCGTGACCATGATGCAATTCAGCACTCCTCTTGAAACCTCAGGTCGCAGGCCTCAGCGCTGGGCGTCGTGGCCCAAAAGTTCTCTGGGGCTCTGTATGCCTCGCTCGCTCATTTTTGTTGCAGAGTTTACCTGCGGCGTTCGGTCGTAGATTGTTCAAGACAACTTCTTGCCGAACCGAGTTTCTTCCTTGCACAACTCCAGTTCTTCAGGCATTCCAACAACAATCCGGCAATAGTCCGTAAATGGGCCCGCTTGATTGTTCTTGCGCCCTAGTAGGCAAATCCGTCGGTATATTGTATGAACCTATGATACGGGCCAAAGGTTTCTTCCAAGGATTGCGATGCTGTTTGGCAGATTATAGCGTAGTCAGCTCAGCCCAAAGTCATGAACTCAAGGTCGCAAAGAAGCAAACGGTCGTCCATTGCATCGTCTATACCCTCTCGCTTCCGGAGAAGCTGCTAGCTAATTTCCCCGCGCCATTAGCATCGAAGCTAGATATTCATCATAGGACTCTTTCCCCGAAGCGATATTTTTCCTTTCTGGCATCCCCGGTCTCACATGTGTTTCGATACCACTGGCTTACTGTGCTTTCTATCGCTACTTGGCTGCACGGAACTTGACAGATGACGAGTTCGTCGTTGAACAAGGCACACATCTATTCATTTCCTATCATTTCTCAAATGTATAAAAGCCTCTTAGGCTCTGTCGTCGGTTTCTGCAGTTCCCAACCCACCAGACACTGACATGTTCGCTCAACTTCTCGGTTTTACCCTGCTTGCTCTGACACAGCGGGCACTTGCTCATGGTGGTGTTTTGGCTATATCTAATGGAGGAAACTGGTACGATGGTTGGCAGCCATACGATACACCTGTCGGTACGCGACTTCGTGTCTCAGTGGCTTGTACAGTACATTGACGCGTTCCCGCAGGTCAATCCTCCATAATTCGCCCTTGGTCCTCATAGTAAGACCTCCACTGGTCTACGAGGTTATTCTAACTGATTTGCCAGCAACCCCATTCTTAATGCAACAGACCCTACCATCGGGTGTAACGACGATGGAACCTCACCTCCTCTCCAACTTACCGCAAATGTGGTTGCTGGATCCGAAATCACCGCCTATTGGAACCAGCCCTGGCCTCACCCATACGGACCAATGGTATTGAGATGTTTGTTCCGTCTTCAGTTCTTAACGCATCCTCTAGCTCGTTTATCTCGCGGAATGCCCTGGGACAACCTGTACAGGAGTGAATTCCAACACTCTTGAATGGGTAAGGACGCATGCTCTTCTCACTGCATTGACTCATCTATCACCGTTGCACAGTTCAAGATTGATGAAGCAGGCCTCCTTTCGGGAACCATCTTCAACGGAAGTTGGGGCTCGGGAGAGATGATCGCAGACAACTCCTCGTGGACCACTACCATCCCAAAGACCGTACCCAGCGGGAATTATTTGATTCGTTTTGAAACAATTGCCCTCCATTCGTTGCCTGCTGTGAGTTCATTCTACCTGAGGCTGTATTTTATCGGACCTCATCCCCTTCCGCTTACAGCAATTCTACCCTGAATGCGCCCAGTTGAGCATTACTGGTGGTGGCTCCTTAGCACCGACCGCAGCAGAACTTGTTACATTCCCTGGTGCTTATTCGAATTCCGATCCTGGATGTGAGTAGGCCTGAGACAAATTTCTGGCTGTATGATTTACACTCCGCCAGTAACTGTTGACATCTACTCCAACGCCGCTCAGACTGAGACTACTTATCCAATTCCTGGCCCGCCCCTCTACGGAAGTGTTCGTAATGGAATTCCTCGCCTAAACCAATGCTTATATCGCTTTAGACCTCTTCTTCGTCTACTGTCTCATCCCCATCGGGTACTTCGACGGGTACCAGTGGATCCACTGGTTCCACTGGTTCCAGCTCTGCCACAAGTGCCAGTGCTTCCAGCTCCCCGACAACATCGGCTCCAGGCACAGTTCAAGAGTATGGTGAGCGCTAGTTCCTTATAAAGGCGATTTGATTGGTTGATCACTTTCTAATGCGTATAGGTCAATGTGGCGGACAAGGATGGACGGGAGCCACAGGATGTGTTTCGCCATTCGTCTGTACAGTGTTAAACTCTTATTACTCCCAGTGCCTGTCAGCATAAACGGAGACTCGGAGTTGAAGCTCGTTGAAGGTTCATCAAATTGTAGCCATAACATACATAACATCCATCTCTATTCCAACTTATTTGTTTTTTTGTACGGGAACGCAGTAGGTAGCTCAAATGGATTTGTTTCGCCCAAGAGCCTTCCGCCTCGGACACGTGTTGATATGTAGCTGTGCGTCTCAGCCTTCTTGCCGGGATGAAGTCAACAGGTCACGAACCTACAATCAGGTTTATGCTGTTGCATGCTCGAGCAAGCCGGGTTGATCCAGTACCCATTACCTCTTCATTCATGAGTCTTCACGTCAACTTGAGCCATTCGAAAACGAAAATTCTTGTGCAATGTACATTCTACAACGTCTATTCGTTCTCTACCGCGGTCCACGGACGCACAGTGGACTGGAGTACATCATGACTCGAGCTGCCAGTGGACTTCAAGTTGCTGCCCAATGGGCTAACAAAAATTCGAACTGAATCTTTTTGGAGCACAGCTTCTGCGACGACAGCTTCGTCACTGGCATGGATTCCATCTATCTACCGGGTTACGGGGGCGAAGGTCTGCCCGTAACTATTGGCATCGGAATCAGGACTCAGGTCGGTGGCTCCTTGCTTGATGATCTCGGTTTCTCAGCGTCTACTTCGGTTTTGTATTGAATCGACTCAGTGGCACTAAATAGCTATTTTGGCTCATTTTTTGGCGTTTTGGTGCCCGGGTCACGGTTAGTAAGTACGTGAGGCGCAGATCACTCTTACGCCCGGATCCTCGCCTATCCTCGCTCACTGGCAACGCTCAGGTACGTGACAAGCCTTCTGTACTTCTCTTTCTTCGGTCGATCAGCAGATGGCGAGTGTCATTTTGATACATTCTGCTTGCGCTTGCTTTGCCCTTACATCAGCACCTGGCTTGCGTAAAATTTGCCGACCCTCCGTGTAACAAGCTGTGGACCTGTATCTGGGATCCTTTGTTTTGATACTGTACAACACCGGCCCATCGTATCCGTTGAAGGCGCTTTCGATCCTTTATTCGAGATGTGAACACCGTCGAAGGAGTCATTTAGCAAGAGATCCCGCTATTTCCTTGGTTTTATCTCCTTAAGCACCATGCTCTAGGCCTCAACTTCTGGCGGAGTCACACAGCATAGAGATGTACGCAGGAGATATCAAAACATAAGCCGAAGAAAGCCAATCGGATATTGCAACTAGTTTTCATCCAAGTACAGCCCGTGACAGACATCGGTCGAGCCGGCAATGCTGTTGTATTACCACCACTTAAAAGCAAGGCTCATTTTATTGAAAGACTCGCAATTTCCAATGTCTGGCTACTTTCCGGGTTTTCCGTCCCCGCTCCCTGTTCAAAGGCGTATGTTTTTTCTCGACTTCCCTGTACATTGACGGATCCTTGGATTAGACTATCGCACCGAGTTGAACAATTATATCCAGCGGATTGGCGCCCCTTTCCTCTGGAATGAACAGTCTGTCGGCCCCCTACACCAGCCAACTTGGTACTCGAGTGCGCTAAGTATGTTCTTATATTTCATCGAAACGTTACTCATTGCATACCCTCGAAAGTCAATGGAATAGAATATGGTCGTGGCCAGGGCAATACGCGGGATATCGCTCGAGAGAACGCTGCGCGGCAAGCGATTGCAGTACTGGAAAATCAAGGAAGCATACGGCGTTGAGCATCATGGTGCGTTTCAGTCCACCCTGTTTCCCTGCTTTTATGAGGAATGTAGATTCCGATCTTGGTGACTGCAGGGCCCTTGGACATTCTGGATATTTTTCCGTCATCGGACGGACATCTGGGACAAGCCACCATACCCTTAATTATCAAATCAGACTCTCGTATATAGTATAAGTTAGTGTAGTCAGACTTATAATTGAATATTTAATATTTAATGACGAGTGATCAAACCGGGGATTGTTTCGATAAGTACTGTAGAAATGCATCAATGTGTATCGTCGTGTAGAATTATGCGATAATGTGCTAAGTGATGTAATGAAGTTCTTTATCGTCGAGACCGCGTCCGAGTCATTCTTCCTGAATCCAGTCGAACACATGTTCTGTTACTCCCCTCCCGTCCGCTGCAACTGTGCTTCTAGTCAAAACAATGTCAGAAAGTGGATCACGGCTTTATCATTGTCTCGCAAGCAAATTCTCCCATCCGGATCTTAGCGCGAGGTTAGCAGCTTCTTGTTTTGCGATCCTGCGTTTGTGCGCTTCGACATGTACAGGATCATCGGAGAATGATATGGCACGTTTGGAAATCTCTGACTCAGAGACAATTTAGTAGTGATCCTCGGAGTGAGTCTGAAGACTTGCCTAAAAATTTTTCACCAACCCAGATTCTCAATGGTCCATTTCCAATGGCATCTGAAGCTCTCGCATCATCCGTCTTCGCAGGACTCGCATTATCCTTCTTGTCTGCTTTGGGCTTTGCACCCATACCGCTACCCAGAACTTCAGCAGCTTCGAGCATTTTAATCGCATGATCGGGTGCGGTGTGGACGAAATAGGATGACAGTAAAGCTAATATAAGAGCACGAAGATGATTATCTTGCGCATCAGTGGCAAGACGCATAGCCTGTTTTAACAGCGTCCTAAATGAGATATTACTTTTCTTTGTTGCACTCCAAGAAATCACATACCTTGCACTCAGAGCCTTTCCTTCCCCACATCGGAAGGCCTCGATCACTTTCCCGACGCTGCACAACGTACCGCCCACTCCCATGTTCTTGCAAAGGGAGGCAACTTGCGTTGCTAAAATCCGAATCGATGCCATTTCGACTTTGTCTTCGTCGAGAAGCTCCATGTCCTCCTCCACCTGATGCAACTGTTTTGTTGGACTCGAGCGTGAAGACGTCAAAGGAGAAGACGGGAAACTTGATAAGGACAGTGGATCATCATCATCCACGTCCATCTCATTTCCTCCTCTCATGCACAGCATATTCACACTACCACCTACAGCAGGGTTCGCCCTGGCTTTCTGAACTTGTTTTTCTTTCAGATTCCCAAGCCTCAATGCAACTTCGCCAGCCATAGCAGCCACAGCGACGTAAGTGTCTGTAGAGGGACTCGTTCCGCCGCTCTCTGCAGTTCGCTCCCGTGCGGTCGATCCTCTACCCTTTTTTCCATTCTTTGTCAGATTCTCGTTCAGAGTTAGGAGCGTGGCAGCTCCGCTGGTGTATTGGGCAACACGATAACATTCCAAAGCTCTTGCAGAGTCGCCTTTGGCATGTGCCAGATGTGCATGATGTAACGTTATTCGAGACGCATAGTTGGAGAAGATGGAATGTGTGCGAGTGTGAGCGATTAGAGTAGATAGGGTCTGGAAATAGTCAGCTTTGTCTAATCAGCAGCTCCAAGCGCTCACTTGTTCAGCCTCGGCAAATTCGCTCCGCTGGATGGACACCTATTCAGCAATGTGAGATCTTGATCTGAGAACATATGGAGGGACCTACCGCGATGACTTCACACCATAGATCAGCTTTCAATTTTGCCATCCTGATGTCTGTGTCAAGAGAATCGGCTAGTGTCCACCAAGCAGGTGCTATAAGGTACATAAGCGCAATGATGGTGACGATGGAGAGGTGAAGTTACCTTCTCGTTCTTTTCTTTGAATCCTCTCTATGGCACTGACACCTTCCACAGCAAATATCTTCCTCTTCGGTTTCCTACCAACTGGATCTCTCTTAGCAATAGCGGATGTCAAAAAGGCGAGGGGAAACAGGACGTTCGGATGCGTTGTTTTCAGTTTCAAAGGTTCATGCTCTCCAAGAGGTACATCGACGACACCAGGTTGGAAGCTGGAAGCTGGCGCTGTAGACGGAGAATTCTGAGGATTGAGAGCGCCAGAGTCAAGCAAGAAATGAAGGTGATTCAATCGAGGGGCTGTATCCTTTTCGCTTCCAACGAAGGTATGAAACACAACACCAATTATGAGAATGTGTACAGCCATAGAAGCCTCAAAGCCAGGTACAAAGCATTTGTACTTTGTCTGTGTCTGAGGAGCTGGAGAGGTCTTGGGTGGCTTGCTCAATGGCGAAGGTATGTTGGTGTTCACGCGTTGCAGAGCCTTTTCTGGGAGAGCACTAGGAGAAGAAGGGGCTTCCTTCACCGAAGTTTCCGGGAAAGAAATCCCGAGGAATGCTTCACAGTCGTTCAAAGCTTGTTCAACGTCTGCCCACATGCCTCGACTGACAAGGAGTCGTAACTTGATCACACTCGCCAAAAGGACTATGCTCTCGTGGCTGTTCGTCGAGCCAATGGATGAGAATATTTGAATTGCTCGCAGAGCTGCAAGCGTGTCCTTTTGGGTGTCTTTCGAAGGTTTTGGGGAAACTGTTGGAGCAGTTTTAGCATCAGTGCCAGTAGATGTTGACGGAGCACAGGGTGTAATTAAGAGGTCGATGTAGGCCAAGTGTACTTGGTAAATGACGCGCATGGGATAGGTTTGGTTGCTCATTGTACCGAGGAATCTTTTGAGCAGGTTTCGAGCAAACTTGGTGTTCTGCTGCAATGAAGCTAAACGTCCAGCTAGGAGTGTGAGACGGGGGCGGTAGAGGCTTAGGGTTGGATGCTGGAGACAACTCAGCAAAGGTATGCTGACCGGAGTGAAAACACGTACTTTTTGGGCAATCAAAAGCTGGAGGGATGATCAGAATAAGGTGAGTATGATGAAAAGCCACTTACACCTTGACTTGAGGCTTTCTCGACCTTGATATCATTGAGAACCAGAATAGAGGATGCCAAGAATACTCACCTCGAGTTCGATTCCTTCTGCCCACTTGTTCTCGTCCGTATTCCGCGTGAACCCACCTTGAATGACGGCCATACCCACTTCGGCCAGTGCAGTCCAGGCTTTGCATTCTAATTCGGCCGTGAGGGAAAAATTTCCTCTCAGACACTGCCTTAAAGCATGTATTGACAAGCAAAGACCGCGAGCATGGTCAGGGTGGTTTGGTGGTCGAATCAATTGTTTGGGAAGGGCTAACAATTGTGCAGGCGAATGTGTTTCATTCGTTTCAGACTGCGAAGGCTTGCTTTCTCCAGCCGAAGAATTTGAGCTCTCGCTATCAACGCGTTGCCGCTTCGTAGGTCTGGAGTTGCTCATCCGAGTCATCGAAATCAACGATGCAACAAACGTGACTGTGACATGACGCGCCTCGAAAATTCAGAAATTTATAAATAAGTTACACAAACGACAGATTTAAGCAAACTAGCAAACGACAGCAGGATCGGGTGGAAAAGAAGATGCGGGCGACTCTATGTATGTGGGTAAAGGTTCTTCCGCTAGAATTGCTGTCCATGAATCTCGTGGATTGCTTAGGTTCGCCGCATCGCGCATTTGTTCTAGCCTGGCAGCGAAAGCGAAGCGCTCTTTCGAATTCATTTCCCGGGGAGGTCGTGGACCTTTCATCTTACTTGGACTCCGGGGGGAAGGAAAGGACTGTGGGGACATTACAGACGGCGTAGGCTGATCTTCGATATCGTGCTGAAAGCCAGCGTTGCTAACTAATGACGGCGATATGGAAGGGTGGATATGCAGGTTGTCCCGTTGTTGGCAATCATCGAAAAAGTCTCCTATACCTGCAGCGGCGTCTGACTGACCAGACATAGGTCGTGAACGTCTGCCGGGATGAGACACAATGGAAGTAGTATCTGGATTCCTCGGAGAGTAAAAGGAGGTGTCACTGGGTTGCCGCATCAAGTGCTGGTTTTTGAACAGTGATACACGTCGACGCGTGGCAAATCGCTGACGACGAATAACCAGGCACACGAGAGCGAAGCAAACGCCAATCCCGCCAAGGACAGCCAGAGCAATTGCTATGGCTCTGGTATTTGGTTTTGATGAGGAAGACGAGCTGGGTGACACGGAAGTCACGGGAGTGGTCTGAGGAGTAGACATGCTGAAAAAAAGTAAGCAAAGGTGTCACTGAGAACAGCGAGCGAATACTTTATGGAACTTGATGGAAAGTAGAGTTGTCTGTTATCACTGATCAGAAGATGACAAAGAAATGGTTTTTGCCTACTCCGTATACGTAGACGTCGAGGTAGAAAGTTCCGAAGAAGTAGAGAATGGAGTAGAGCTGTCACTACATTTGAGCAAAACATCGGACAAGGAACTACTTCAACACACTCAGAGGAAGTCGTCAGGGGAAGCGAATGTACAGGCGAAGCTGGGGGCGAAGCACTGCTAGTACTGCACTTCTCATCAAAGACTGAATCGGTATAAAACCATCACAGACCTGGACGTCGTGCTTGGGATAGCACTTGTAGTAGTAGCGTTAACCGAGCTCACTGACTTCGTAGTAGAAGTTGTAGTAGAAGTTGTAGAGATCGAGTGAGTGGTATTAATGTTGCTACCAATAGTCGCATGAATGTTAAGACCAAAAGCAAAGCTTACGATTTCGTTACATTCCCTCCTGTAAAAAAATCGGTCACAGTGACTTGAGGTCCTCCGGCTAATAGGGTGAATGACTCGCCAGAGGCGAGACTGCAGGGTTTCAGAGAGAATCATCTAAAGAAAGAGGGGAGCTAGCTCACGAAAGTTGGCTTATTGCGTCCAGTACGACTTGCCTAGAACACACTAAGTCGAACTCGAGTGGACAAAGTGAGTTGCTTACCCCGAGAAAATGAATGTCACATCGATTGTCCCAGAGACTGCTTGCTCCGCGTTCTCCACTGCGGTTACACTTATTAAGGAGCCATTTTGCAGACTGTGCTGCATTACACCGAATGAAAAAGGATCGTCGGCATCTCGAGTCCAAACTACGCCTACAGGATCACCAAGCGAAACTTCGCTCTGCTGAACGGAGAACCCGATCTGGAGAGCAAAAACCGAAGAAAAGAGAGACAATATTACACTAGAGTTCGTCAACGGTCTCATACTGTGTAACGCTGCACTGCTACTCACAAGAATGAAAGCATTTACGAATGCATGCAAAGGGGGAGTTGAATCATCTAGTAGGCACGGGAGCTGGAGTCAGTTACCAGTAATGATTAATGATCATCTGCAGATCATCCTGACAACTGGGATATTCGCCTGACATCACGCATCCTGTCAAGTTTGAAGGGAGAAAGAGTGCTGACAAATACTTGCGGCGGCATATCATTAGACCATCTATTAATATCTATTCAATCTTCAAGGCCGGAAGCATCTGATTCTAGACCGTTCACTTGGTCGGAACAGTCACCATCAACCTTCATCATGTCTGAACAAGAACAGATATGCTGAAGGGCCATTACAGCGGTAGGGTCCTTCAAAACGGACAATGCCCTCTGTGCAGCGATAGCCCTGGCAACTGATAGGCTAGTAGAAACAACCGGGCCAACAACAATTTGGTCGTGAACTCGTACTTCGATTCCAGCCCGATCACCCTTCGGTACTTTCCTACTTGACGATAAGTCGAGTCATCCACTCAACTAAGACACAAACGTTAAAATAGGATGAACTCGGCATCCGGCCTTTGCTGTCCACTGGTTCAGCTCGGAAACCGGATCCATCTGGACCGCAGGTGACAATGCTTGGAGAATATCTGCCATGAGGTACTCCACAATGCCAGACGTTTTCTCAAAATCATAGTGCGAATCAATCAAGATAGCTCCAATCACGGATTCAAAGATGTCGCTAAGCGCTTTTGGAGGATCATAACGCCAGCCGGACTTTACCATCTCATCAGCAGAAGTGACAGCTAACTGCATAACTGCCTTTCCAATCGCGATACTCAAGTCGACGTTATTGATGAGGGCTATCTTATGCAGACCAAGCCGTACAGCCAACCACGCCAAAGCAGGTGAGCAGACAGCTTTCGTCCGTGGGAGTGCTAGCTGATTTGAGTTAGCGCTGGGGAATTTCTCGTAGAGGTAGTTGACGACAACCAAATTCAAAATTGCTGTATAACTCCCATCAACATGTGGACAGAACTTTATATAAATGAACAAAAACCCACCGTCTCCCAAGAACTCCAGACGCTGATACGAAGGACAATCAGATTCGAAAGATGGATGGGTGATGGCCTCTCGCAAAAGGTCTTGAGCACGGAACGAGTATCCAAGCGACTCCTGGAGCGACGCAAAAAGAGGGGGGACAGAAGATTCGCCACACGATGCAAGTTCGTTGTATCGGAGAGGCCAGGGAGTTCCTCCGCCGAATGCCAATCCGAGTGAAACGCCGGCTAACAGCGCCATCGAGATGCCGCCAGTAACAAACGCAGCGCCTAACATTGCTTCCATACAGTCTTGCAGCCCTCTTCGAGGGTAACATCGTAGCACCTGCGCTGCACTCTCCGTAGCCCCATCATCCGACATAACGTATCTCCACTTCCTTATACTTTGCCCCTCACTAATCAGATACTGCTCGAGCCCGAGGTCGAGGGCCCTGGAAAGTAAATACTTGTTAGACAGCGTACCTTGCCGCAGATTGGTCAACTGTCCCTCATGAAGATGCGGATACTTGTTGAGCAGATGGACGGTAGTGCAAACTTCTAAAACAGCATCACCGACGGTCTCTAAACGCTGATTGTTGAAACCGGCGTTACAGCTAGGTAGCGTCAGGGCCTCAACCAAGAGATCCTCTGAAATAGCCGGAAGCCCGAGCCTATGCCTCAATTGGCGAGCACGATACACGTCCGTCAGACGGTGGCATACGGAAGGGAGGAGTTTGTACGCTTCACACACATCCCACGAAACGTCAAACCAGCCTGATGAGCCCTGTGGAACTAACACAGGATTGGGAGTATCCTGGATAGAAGTATGAGGATTCGAGGGGTATCGTCCAGATTGAGAACGTGAAAGCTTTGTGACTTCAAGAAGCGGACCCTCAGAGGGAACTTGTTCCATCCAATCCTCTGAACGCCATCGCCTGTACTTCCACTTGTTGATGAAATAGTCGCGATAAGTAGGAAAGTCGGAGTAGGGAAATATTATAGGCGGAGACGCCGGAGTGATATCGTCGCGTATATTCCGAAGAACCCATATCCTACCAGCATTGTGCCTTTCCATTGCAAGCAGCTTGTCATAGTGAAAGTCTCCGATGCCAGTCCAATCAGGATTACCGTTAGGATAGGCGAGAAACCGTTCAATAGCTCGGTAATCTGGTTGGAGTCGCTGGTCCAGGGGAACGAGATAGAGACTAAAGGACTCCGAGAATGGTCGAGCTGTATTGCACACCCATATCATGCGCCGAGTATACTCGTCCATAAGCCTACTCCAATCCTCTTCATCGTCGAGTTGAGCCTGAACAGGCTTTCCCGTGCAGATGTACACGTTGGAACCCAGAGCACTGCTTAACCATGAGGCCGGCAACCGAGAACCAGTTACCAATCCCGCTACAGGTTGATCATCAACGTAGAGTGCATGTATCCATAAACGGTGACGGATACACCAAGGATCTTTGACGAAGACGTCTAGCATCGCAGGAATCATGTCCGTATTTGGTATGATATTTCCGTCGGCATCTCTGTACTCCTTCTTTTGTGATCCAATGGGTAAGAGGTAGTCATCAAACACTTGAAGTTGATGCAGGCGTTTGACAGCTACAAAAGCGACGGCTCGCTTTGCTTCCCGTTTCGAAAACTTGTGTGGGCCGTGATAGATGATATCTATGGCGGAAAGAGGAAGGCAGGATGGTAGACGAAGAGTCGATTCAAACTCGCCTACGAAGGTGTAGGCGGGAAGATAGCCGGAAGTGAATTGATCGTGAGGTATTAGAGCACACAAATGCTCTATTAAGTTGATGGAGTTGTCATAGTTGACAAAAGCCATCGTCGAAGGTACGACATATTGCTCTCTCA